>JASANE010030000.1:0-16741 GCA_030248225.1 Trileptium ribeirensis | reverse complement strand
TTGCTCATTCAGCAATTCAAGTATGGCAGAAAAATTAACCGATATCGAAAAGTATAAACGTTTAAAGACTGCTCTAATTTGGCAGCATTAGACAGTTGCGGAATTATGCGCCAGGAATTGCGCCAGGTACACGATGGAAGAGGGTGGATGCGTCGCGAGGGTATTAAATTTTTAAAGTACATATTTTGTCCTAATTGGCTTAGGTTTTCCGTGCAAGTTTACGGTAAGGAGGGTGGGTTCGACGATCCAAGATTGGTAACCACCAACATTTTGTGCTTATATGCTGAAAGCTGTGCATTAAGATAAATCAACATTTAGTCTAGCCAGTTCTTTAGTAGTCCCGAATGCACAGGAATGTGTAGAATCCTGCACACACTTCGTAATAATAATAATGGATTTATTTCAACAACTTGGAACCGTGAGTATTAATTACCAGACACATCACTTAGTCATGCATGGGGTCTCCTACTCATTGGGCAATACCGCGTCTTCAACGGTGCGGTTAACGACACAATCCGCCGCATTCTGAGGTTGTTATCCCATGTAAGATTTCCGGGTTTAGTGACAACGGTTATGCTGTCTTTGAGCCGAGTGTAAAATTATGCAGTGATTTTTATTTACAAGCAGCTCGACTTTTGCTACCAGATGCCTTTGAGATAAATGTGCTTATAAGGCAATTGAATATGTTACATCATCCTGTAACATGTATGAAGGTACGCCCCTGGTTATGGTAGAGTCTATCGGTGGTGATACTTCAGCTGTTTGTGCGGTAAGAACTACAGAGTTATCAAAAAATCACTTTTTAAATGAACTTGAATTTGAACAGGTAAAAATTAGACCGGAACAAAAGTTGTTATCCATCAATATTTGTACTGAATACTCAGAAGTTTTTGCTAAACACGATTATTATTATTATTATTGCGATATAAGTTATTCAACATAGTATAGACACAGGCGATACAGTACCGATCAAACAGACGCCATATAAAAAACCGTTTTAGCGAAAAGAGAGGATAGATACAGTGCTAAACCAAATGTTAAAATTTTAAATAATTTGATCGTTTGACCAGCTCTTGGGCTAGTTTTATAGTTCTTATTAAGAACACAGAAAGTGGGTGTTTACGGCTGTGTGTTGATTATGACTAATAAAATCCAGTCATCAAGAAAGATTGTTATCCATTACCAAATATTTGTCAACTTTTGGGCAGGTCCAACCTTGTATTTACCCCTCTTCCTAGACAATATTCCATAGGTTTCGACCTAATTACTAAAATCATATCAATTTCATTATCCTTCCGTGGGGGATATCCATTCTCCCACAGGGGTGACTCCTATATCTATCCTCGAGGGTGAGAAAACTATCTAAATTTCATATTTCATCCTTCATTTCCCACTCCCTCTCGACATATTACCCCTTAAAACTGACTCTAAATTTAGGAATTTACAAATTTCCTTACTTTTATTTGGATAACACATTTCTCTAGGTTTTATCACTATTTCCTCCCGGTGAGGTGTGTTATAGTTCATAACGGGTACGTTCACACTTATCCCCACTCGGGTGAACTCATTATTTACTCCTATATGGGGGTACATCACCCCTATGCCTTGATTTGACATTCCATTCTACCTAAAAATCAATGTTTTTACTTTTCCATCAAATTTACAAATTCGTTGATATTTTCCCCATTTGAGTACAACTTTTCCCAACTATCAGACTATATTTTATCTTCTCCCTGTGTTGGAAACCCCATAATTCCATTTTCATTGAGTTAAAAATCCTCTAATTTTCACTATTTTCTCCTAAAAACAAATATATCGATATTTGACTTTTCCTAATAATATACGAATTCCTAAACCTTTAAAATTATTAAAAGGGGCTCTATTCCCTCGTTCCTATTTATAAATTTACTCAATTCTTACGGAATACCCTTAAATTACCTTCTTTTCGATCCTAAAAGTTTATATAATTTCGCTAAAATTTCACAAATATTATTATTAAATAATATTTTGTAATAAATAAATATGTTTAGCTACTAATTTACGTTGGTGTAACCTAGCTTTTTGTGTTGGCTTGGATAATATAACGACGTGTTGACGACGGAGTGGGTAGAAATATTATATTGTTGTTCACGTTGTTGTTGGAGTATATAAGTTATATACATACTAGTGGACAATGTTGCGTATTTTTTTATTATTACTTTTCTTTGTTTTTCTTCGAACTAGTGTTATTTTCACTTCAGTTTATATTTTTCTTGGTGCAACTGGTACGATTTAGTAACTAATCGGGCTTATTCTGACTATACATGTAAGGTTTCCTTTCGCCCCTCCCCGGTTGTTACAAGGTTCTCCCCCACATATATGCTACGTATGATTTGTTACACACATACACGAATATAAGCATATCTAGGCTCATTCACAGTGACTTTGCAGGAGGTTACCTGCATTTCTGGACCCTGCCGAGGAGGCGGGTGCGCTAGGCAGAGTAAGACCTAGCCGGGTATATGGCAGACCAGAGAAAGGGCAGCCCATTCCTTAAACGGGAACCTCTGGGTGGGATTGGTCTTTCTCCCTTTCCGGCACCCTTTTTACCACCCGTTGGACCCCAGGCTGCCACACCATGGGCTGCTCTATCGTCGAAGGCTGTGACATTGTAAACATTCTCTAGGGTGGGACATAGTGGTCGGAACTATGTCTTCGCGCAAGCGTCGCCTAGGGGTTGTCCAACGCACAGGCCGGGGAAATTTCACGCTTAGGGGGCTTGGCAGTTATGGGCCAACACCCACGTTCTATTTAGGGAAAATCCTGTGTCACTTGTCCCTTAACACTAACACGTAAAATTCTTTAGTTTTTCAGGGTTACGAAACACACGAATACCTCAGGTAGTACGATTTAAGGTACGTGTATCCTATAATGCATGATCGCACTTTACTGTCCTAAAACCGCTTTAAAATACAAAAATTTATAAAAATTGTTACAGGAAAATTGGTTACGCAGTGCGAAACTCATGGTTACCACTAAGTTTCCAACATATGGGAAATATGTTATCGTTGTTAAGCCTGGTGCATAATGCCGGGATTTTGTTAAGTTTTGTCCTATAATTTTTTATTGTTTTCTAACGGTGTTACCATATAATCTTTAAACATTTTCAGCTAACTTCGGGTAATAAAATTTTCTACTATACGGTTGTACGTGTTACTTGGCCAGCAGGAGCTGATGGTTTTGTTTTTCTTAAATCTATTTGTAGTTTAACGGAAGTTACTTCCAGTTGACGGATGGTGCAGGTCACCAACGCAGGCGCTATCTTTTGTAAAATACTCAGGGCGGCAGGGTCACACCTTATTTTATTAGCACTTGCTCACTTGGCATTTACCGGGTAATGTTGGCTAAATGATTAGCGAAGGCGCCTGTTTCAAAGGACCGTTAGATTCATTGTGCTAATGTGTTATTCTTTGTCTATTTTCAGACGACCTGTAAATATTTATAGCTTTAGCGTTCTGGTGCAATCTTTCGACATTAATATTACGATCTCTAAAGGTAAAACCCAGATTTTTGTTTTATGCATACATTGGTCGCTCTGGGTAAAAGAATTTTCCAGTATTGCAGAACAAGTTAACCATTTTATAAAAAAAACCCTTATAGCTGCAATCTGTGTCTCAACTCTGGCCGCTTGTCGAGCTGAGACAGAGCTTGGATGCCTTCAGGACTAATATAGTTCAAACTTACTCCTGTTCGACCACCTATGATGAAATTTTCCAATTCAAATTTTTCAGTTTTACTCTTTGAAAGTTATGCCAAGATGTGTTCAAATTCTTTTTACTACGCATTACGGGACTGTTACGCGGACTCTTCGCCGTAGTGACTTTTTGCCTAAATCTTTTACATGCTACACCCAGAACCTGTGTTCTTGGACACGTTCTGGTGGATTCTAAGCTTAGGGGTATACTAGCCTACACGGGCGCGGTATCACCATACAAAATTATCTAAGAAATTTCTAAATAAGTTATCATTTCACTTCGTAATATTGTAATGTTGTTTTTCTTCTTTTTATTTCAACTTTACAACTTTTTCACTACCCTTTTTTAACCAGGTCATAAATTTAGTCGGTTTCACAATTCAAACTTTTACAAAGTTTTACTTAGTGACATGACTTATTCTTTTCCAAAATTTTATAAATGTTCCATGGTCTGTTATTCGGACTAGCCAGGGTACAAACGTCGAGGGGCCAAGTGCCCATATGCGCTAACGTTAGTTAAAAATTCTCATGTTAAATTTTGAAATTCATCAGTTCTGTTTAAGCATTTCTAGTATAAATTCATTACCCGCGGGCCGTCCTCCGGACTCGCCAGGGTACAGTTAGAATTAGCACGGATATGCAATCCTGCTAACTAAAATTTGATTTAGCTTTAGCTTAATTTTGACGATGTTACCAAGTGCCCATATGCGCTAACGTTAGTTAAAAATTCTCATGTTAAATTTTGAAATTCATCAGTTCTGTTTAAGCATTTCTAGTATAAATTCATTACCCGCGGGCCGTCCTCCGGACTCGCCAGGGTACAGTTAGGATTAGCACGGATATGCAATCCTGCTAACTAAAATTTGATTTAGCTTTAGCTTAATTTTGACGATGTTACGTCTAAAATGGTGCCGAATGCACCAATACCATCCATACCTAAACTCCCAATTTTTATCCCGTGGCAATTTACTTTTTAATGAAATCAATGGTCTCAGTCTGCCTAGGTTGCAAGACATAATTGGCCATCAACTAGAACTGGTTGAACTGTGGTTTACTTTAGTGTATATACGTTCACACGGCCTATTCAGCGTAATTCACAATTAAGTTCCAGACGTCGGCCTAAACTTGATATCCCTGCCCGGGACAATGACATGTCTACCACTGGGAACTCGCGCAACTCTCATCCAGTGATAAAGGGTATCTCCGACCGCTGGTAGACCGGTCCATCCCCTTTGGTGGCTTCTTCCCCCTTATTCTTGATTTCACTTCTTTTTGGGCAATTCTCGAACTCGCTCTCAGCTTTCACCCCTATCCCTCTGGCCACCATTGGAGATGTCGGTTGCGTTTTAGTAAGAAACGTGCCGCAGAGAAGGCCGATAAACTCACAATATTAATGATCTGCTAGAATGTGTGGGGAATGCTTAGTTTTCAGTGTAATGGACCTTTTATCGATTTTTTGAAAAATCCCAATGGCTCAGTAGAGCAATGGTAGCAATGTCTGACAAACCCACCCTTGTTTGGTTCCTGCTATCTGAAGTCACGTGTGAGTTATTTATATGCGGAAAAAGGAATAAGTAAGACGAGCACATGCCCAAGACAGTAGTCTGGCTATTTGTTGAATACCCATACAAGACATATTTAGTATGTATATATGAAACGGGTTCATTTCATCCAGTATCGAAGTAAAATTTTGACGGACAATCAAAACCAAAATGTACAAAAATTACAGAATATTGCGCAATAAAAAGATTGCCCGAATAATGCCAAGTATTCTTTAGACAACACTAAAGAGGACTGGAAACTGCAAACATCGGCACATTTGCCTGTGACTGCTATGGCTCCTAGCCTTTGCAGCAATCCTGAAAATCTATCAATGTAACGCGACGTTTAAACCGCCTTAATATATTTGCTGCCGTGTGGACAACAGGTGGAGTAAAATTTTCTCAATCGGTACAGCACAATATAGCAAAAATAAATTTACACAATTTTAAAGTTATTGCACGTTAACACATTAGTCTGCATTAGACGCAGTACGTTAATGTTTCCGAATTTTGGTGTTGATTAATATTTTTGATATGACTCAAAATGTGCCAGATTTTTTCACATTAGATTGTTAACTGTAAAAATGTGGAAATTACTTTATAATACACTCGATTCTAAAGTTATCACTTTTCCGACATAAATAAATTACCAGCTGATAATACTGCGAGAGGAAACGGATTATGACCAGACTTCGCTTAATGACTACTTCGAGATTCCAAATTAAGCTGCTTGAACCCTTTTCAAAGTACAAAAAACACAATTATACTATATTCCATTTCCAAAAAAGACAATACGGCCATTTTCACCACACGTCAAACCAATAGCACCCTCTATTTCTTCCTCCAGTGAACAAAAACACGAAAACTATCTGAATTTAGAAATTGTAATTTAGTGTGTTATTTTTCACATTCTGGACAGCTAGTAATTTCATGGTGGATACATGCCGCGCAAACACAACTGATTTTACTCATATTCAACAGAACCGAAACAATCAGTCTTGAGTGAAACTATTTCAATAACATACAATATTTGTTAACACAGAAAAAGTAATTATTTATGATTTCTTTTAATGGGAGAGGTTGGGGCCTGGAATTTGTGGTATTTTCGGTTCCACCTGGTTCGAAACGGGTGCACTTCGTGGTGTCTCGCAAAATTTCGGGCTCTGCCTGGTTTAATTTACCTTGGTAACTTTTTCAGACAATCGATAAAGCACCACTTCAAATATAAATGGACAATATATTTTTTATACAATGCTATTCCAAAGTTAAAACTTGATCTTGTTATTATGTGTCTATTCGCGATACGCCAGTGTATATATTTGCTGGAACATAAACTACTCAAAACGCAAAAAGTTCACCTAACATCTGGATTAGTAGTTCGAACCCGCGCACTAGACCCCTAGACCACGTCTTAATGAACGTGTAATCGGGTCATTTGAATGTCATGCACTTTCGAATTAAAAACAAAATTATCGAAATAGCGCGAAGGTGAAATTTAAAATAATCTTATCCCGTATTCTTTTATCACCTTAGTTGATTATATAAGATATTTTAACTTTGGACCTACACGGTCGGCCAAAAATTCAAAGAAACGTGTGAGTTATGGGTGTTATTACGAAATGTGAACCCAACAGTAATTATACTCGTTGTTACTCAGTCATACAAAAGTATAATAATGGATATTATACAACCGTTAAATAATGTTACGATGATTGAATTTTGCAGAGAGTCATCTTGATAATTTCACTATGCTTCATGATATATATACATAAAGAGAAACATTTTGACTGCCTTCAAATAGCCACATCAGTTTTGTGGAGTACTAGCATTGATATTTTTGGGCGTGTCGCTAATGGATCACTGTTTATACATTGCTGGTTCTGTAAAATATTATGGCTTCAAATTCGTATTGGTCACCATGGGTTGTGGGTCACAGCTTTGTATCTAATGCCCATTCCTGTCACGAAGTATTCTTTATGGTATATACAGAAACCAGTGCTAAAGCTATGTTCACAAAAGTAGAAATGTCCTACATGTATAAATCTTGCCAGAATGCAAGGAAATTACTGAAAGAAGAGTTTGATGTTGTCATAGAGAGATGGACTTGAATTTTTCCGCAGTAACAGCTTTTTCCATGACGCAGCTGCACGGGTAAGAATTATTCAAATGTATATCTTGTCGTTTAAGAGTGGCGTCGAATCGGACCGAGCAGAATCCAGAATTTTTACCGTGGTCAGCTAGGCTCGGCTCGAGCCATGATAGATTCGGCTCGGCTCTAAAGGATTTGATGTCCGCCCGGCTCGGGCTACACACGAGCCGAGCATCGATCTGAAATTCTCACCTGTACTAGAATCTGCAATATGTCAGGTGAGATAATTACGCACTGAACAAGATGTATAAAGATTGCTAAGTCCTAAATATATCAGACATATTTTTCAGCGGCCAGATTTAGCTGTCTCTCAAACGTTTAAATAATCCAACGCAGATGGGACCGCATGAAAATCATACAAAATTTACCATTGTCAGCAAAGAACTTACCCAAAAGAATTGTTACTTGTGTAAAACCATTAATGTATGCATATAAGAAAAACTTTATGTTCCAGTTTGCAAACTTGAAGTTTATACATTGCAGAAAACTAGCAGATTACACTATAGACATGGTGCTCTTTGTACGAATGGAAAACGATAGAACCTTAGCTGCCTTCTGATTCCAAAGCGACTTCAAAACCGCAAGGCTTCTCATGAGAAGCAGCATCGAATGCTTTACTGAAATCTATTAAGTAAACGAAATTAGTTTTGCAAAACTGACCTTAATATTAAGATCACGCCCACACCACATGCCCAACAGTATTAGATATTAATCCACGCGTTCACGCGTTATATAGAGTAAAAAGTTAAACCGCATTGGACCACTTATACTTGAATTCGAGCTACATAATAGATTGTAAATTGTTTGTTATTAAATAATTATCCAAATTTCAGAAACAGTTGCCAAAGCCAACAATTTTACTGCAACCACATAATAACATCCAACTCTCTGATAGCTTTCAAATACGTGAATTTTTTGTAGATATGAGTAATCCATACCTATAACTTTTCTCAGTTAAGCCAGTTTTCCATTTCTCAATGTTTTATTTTATGTCAACGCTTGTTCTATGTTGAAACAGAACAGATTGTTAAAACATATCTTAGCCAAAGCTATGACAAATGTTTATTATACATGTCGTAGCGTCAAAAACAATACGTGCTGAGAATCGTTAATTGAAAGTCCAATTGAAAAGTTTTCTTGCTTTATATTACCGAACGCTGTTCAGTTATATGGTCATTTATAAAAAATGCTGATCACTTTTGAAAATCGTAGTCTAAAAGCCGTCCAGACGCCATACTCAAGCGAAACGCTATAACAATAATTCGGGACCTTTAGACTTTACCTACGGCTACTGTGACCTTTTATATGGTATATTCTTCAACTCTTCATTCTCTATGTGTATATTTGGTAGGACAACAATGGGTATTTTAAATTATCGCTCCTTCCGTAAAGTGTGATGTAGCCGGAAAGCAAAAATTTAACAAATGAGATGTTAAGGCGGATCAAGCAGGTATTTTAAAATACATCAATTACTATATACAGCAAATAGCCAAATGCAATATTTGTTGCTTGAACCATGAGTTAATACTGACATGTAAATCAGGCTTTCCAATGATATAGATGAATTTCGAATTTTTTTCATTTCAATTTTTTCTACGGGCAGATAGTTGTCCGTACGATTTGGTTCCCGCCAATACCACTGCCGTTTACCACATCATTGAGTCGTCTTGGTCAAGTGAATATTCCAGTCCGGCGACCAGTTGGCAAAAACAAAAACACATCAGCGCCAAAATTAGCACCAGCGATGCTAGAAGAAAACTTCCGAACGCAGTAAGAATTTCGAGTTGCGTTAGCGAAAACGCAGCAATCGTTATAAAAATCGCTGCAAACGTTGCAGCAAACGATGCAAATACCAATAGGCACATTAGTTCGATCACCAGATAGATGAGTATGAAAGTGAGAAAAAGGACACCAAAATTAGGTATTATTAGTGTCGGTGCTATTTCCACTGGTGATGACAATTTATCATCAAATTCAAACAAAAATACCGGTGAAAATACGAACAAAAAAATTAGAATCGAACAAAGTAAACAAGTTAAACGTGAGTTACTGTCGACAATGTTTTGTTCTGGTGACGAGTATCGAGGTTCGGATGTCATGCTTCTTCCAAGTTGAACTTGAAAACAAAATTAAAAAATGCTTCTTAAAAGTTTTCTTTCAAATTTCAATTTTTTATTGAAAGAGATTAAAATTCTGTTAATCGAATGAATGTCGCTATTGATTAGTATTTTTCGTGCAACCTAAGCCGATACTTAACCAAGTGAATACAACTCTATTCAAAAGACAGTTTATACCGAGAAAAGGTACTATTCGCACTATAATGTCCTTGTCGTTTGAAGTATTTGTCCCGCTCCACAACACCTCTAGCATCGTGTTGTCAAACAGTTTACTGTACATTGTGTAATGTTTCCAAAATCAATATATTGCATTATTTTCCTTTAATTTGAGATAACGCGCTTCATGCAATTTTTCCGATTATTGTTAGTCGTTTTATTCGTTTAAAATGCTAGCGAACATTTGTATATTGTCTGGTCTACAGTCATTATGAAAGCGCTCGATGTTTGTTTTCAGCAATTGTGTCCTGAACTTTTCAAGCTAAATGCCTACACCGGGATCTTCGTTGAGCAAATACCTAGTTATTAAACATAAAAGTGAGCTTGTTGTGCCGTGGTTTATACAAAAATATTCAGTTTTATTTTTGCAAAATTTCTCGAATATTTGATAATGTTCTCAGGGATAGAACTGGTTTTGTTTTGATATTTAGAACCTAGATTTGATGCTGTATCGTAACCGAAGAGCCATGTGTTTATGCGTTTTAAGTTTAGTATGGTGAAACTCAAGAATTAGGGGTTGAGACCCGTTTTCGGACAACTCAATGCAATCGCAACTTGGGATTTATCGTTTGTTTGTTGCTATGCCATGCGAACAATAAAAAAGCGGTTTTTGCCGATGTTGGATCACTCATTTTTTATACCTAATTGACGGACCTATTATAATACAAATCTCAGTTGTATCTTTAGCCACTTAGTTTTTGCCGATCTGGTATCGACTTATATACAAAGAATATACGACGCTTAAATTTTAAATGTACAGCATTTCGATTGATGTTTGCGAAAATACTATAGAACTGATTTTCAACTGCTTACTACATCCAATACAGCTAGTGTAAAACATCCAACGACATTTATTCTATGTGACAGTCATTTTTGAAGTTACGGAAGGTGGTGTTTGAGCTGCGCGCGTGCAATGCAAGCTACAGAGTTATTGCGCCATCAATGCATGAAATACAACCAAAGCTGCTGTCAAATATTTACCTTAAACTGTAGAGAAATAATAGTAAGCACCAACGCAGAAGTTGTCATGGCCACTTAATTCTGTAGAGGCAACGGTGAGACTACACCTCTCTCTCATAAAAATGGTGGTTAATCAT
Source organism: Trileptium ribeirensis (assembly GCA_030248225.1). Taxonomy (NCBI): domain Eukaryota; kingdom Metazoa; phylum Nematoda; class Enoplea; order Enoplida; family Thoracostomopsidae; genus Trileptium; species Trileptium ribeirensis. The sequence continues at coordinate 5,888 of JASANE010030000.1, read as the reverse complement.
ATAGCCCAAGCCTTTGCTGTGGTATCGGATTTTGAATTAGCTGTGGCATTACAATCGTGGTCATACCGGGCTTATGATGCTATCAAATGCAGTTAGAAGTGTTGTGAAGTTCAGTTTTTGTTTCTGTTAACAAACTAGGGTGAAATTTGGTCTCAATATGTAATATATGGTCTCAATATTTGGTTATGCTCTCATATTTGGTCTCAATATGTTTTTAAAAACTGCGGAAAAGACAATGACGCTTAGCAATGCGTAATAAATATTGTTATTATAGTAACCTCTGCTAGAGAAAACCAAACGGCAATTTTTAAATCCTTTTAACCCTCGAGGAATACCCTAAATAGACAAAAAGACGTCGGTGGTAATAACTAATAACTTTTATTTATCGCTCAGTATATCGGTTTTGGACTCTGAGGGCAAAAAAACGCCCTGCACTACGTATACAGCCTAGCTCAAATTGTGTCAAACTGAATGACCACTGTTGTAACTAAACATTCTTGCATGGAGCGCAGACTAAACACTTTCTCTCGGTCTCCAAATGCCTCCATTTACATACGTTTGTAGCACGTTATACTGTACGATATGGTTCAAACAAACTCCTATAGGGGCAAGATCACAAATTCCTACTGAAGTTGTGTCCTACTTACGTGTCACATGGCAAATTGCTGAGTTAATCTTTTCTTTTGTTTGGTTGTTTTGGAACGTGATCATTATGTATATATAACATTTTGGACCACAGATGAAGCAAAAATGTGCAAAATTTTTTAAATATTGTTAAACCGGAATTCCGGTCGCAGTATGGTTTTTGTCTTTTGCCGGAACCGCAACCGGAACACGATTTTCGCCGGAACCAGTATTCCGATTACCGCTGAAACATATCTACTAGCAGCAACTTACCTTAGGGTGGCCCCAAAAATTTTTGATTGGCCCCTAAATGTTTACTGCACTAGCTAAGAGCTGTTGCTCGGTTCCGTAATAAGCCTTAAGTTATGAGTGCGTAACAACGCACGCCGCGCGGCCACATCGGTTAATGTATCTGTTGGAAATGTTCGCCGTAGCATGTCATTCTATGTACGTAGGGGCAAATCAATGTTTTCTATTATAAGTGATTGAAATTTTTTACTCATTCAATATGCGTGCCATGATGGTTTTTTGAAATATAAATGTCAGAATTATGTTACCAAATTTAATGAAATACTCTGAAGTAACGACTTTACTTTAGAGAGAGTATAGTTAAAAATAAGTACTTGGACGGTTTGTAACTAATTCAACCAGTTTCTGGTTTTTTGGCTGATCGACCGTTCCCTATATACCTAAAACTGCTCCATGTGAGAAACCTATTGCGACGTCGAAATTGAAATAACATGAAACTCTGCTTAGATTACAGTGTAGACCGTTAAGAAATGTCAACTATGCTAAGTTTTTTGTTGTCTTTAATGACTCGTTTACGATAAGTTGGGTGCAGCCTGAATTAGTCTTGTCCGACTATCAAAGTAGATTCAATGGACATTGCTATAGCACCAGCTAGCTATATCGTTTTTTCCTTGCAGCCGTGTGTAGCTCTCTGGATCATCTGTATAATCTAAGATAACTATATTGGACAGACTATAGTGTCCCGGCGGACAAAATTATGCCGTTAGCGTTTTGATTTATACTATAACGGTAGAAATTCAAACTTTAACAGCTCCCGAGCCAAGTAATCGAAATTTTGTCAGCGCTACATCGTGGAAAGCTTCAAATTTTGGTCAAGTACAATTCTTAACAAACACCAAGGTATGAAATTTAAATTTTGGCGTGTATTTTAGCTATAGTCTAGTGAGACTTTATCGGACAAAATATATAGCCTGTGCGGACTGTTCATGCAACACCTCGCAGTGTCGCAATGCTCCTCTAGTTCTCTGGGCTGACTAGAAAAGCTATATGCGGAAACGGTGTGTACCTGATGAGAGTGTTGGATAACTTAGAGTCATTTTGCACATAAATTAACTTGACCGCCTCAGAAGTGACTAATCAAACAAATTAGATTACTTTTTCAACAATTTGTTTTTTGGAACTATGAAATTGTTGCATTGGAAGAAAAAATTTTGGCATTATACGAATACTATGGGCAGCCGTCAAGTGAGCCTGGGGAGGGCCTGACAGTGTATCCCTATGGCCAAATACGAGCTGCCGTATTTATTCGGCAAATCAGGAATCAGCTCATCGAGACCTGAAACTCTGCTGGCCGCCATTTTTGTAGAACTGCCGCATGGCCCGTTGTCAGCCGAAAAATTTGCGACAATACTTTTCTAGCAATAACGAGATTTAAATTTTGGTATTGCATTTCTTTTTTATGCGTTCTCAGATGAGTTGTAGTGTCTGTAAGGTTGTGGGTCTTTCTAAATACTACGATGGTAGTTGTAACTCTCATTAGGGGAGCATTATAAGGGCTCCAACACACTCGAGGTTTTATGGCAATATATACAGTAACATACATGGCCTGTTATGGGTGATTATACAAAACGGCTACTAGATAGATGCACAACCGCTCTGAACCAGGTAACTTGGATAGGTACCACAAACAATAATGCTTGTGATTTTTAAGTGAAAACACGTATATGGTTCCGTAAGTCAATTGACGGAGTTGCCAGTTATTTATTCTAGTATCGTTTTACATAGAAAACTATATCGTAAAAAGCGTGGAGGGTTTTTTATATAATTTCTACACCAGATATTCAAAACATCAACAGTGTCGACCCGTATTCCAACCCACATTTTAAATTGTGGCAATCGTTAAGCTGAGAATAAATAGGACTGTATTTTATTCTAGCTACCTTGGGCTCCGCATGAAGCAGGATATTGACCTTATTACTCACCCCTTTTATTCATGCTTGTACATCTGAAGGAAATGTGTTTTTATAACCTGTATAACATGGCCAGGTAACTTTTAGGGGCGGATGTGAAATACATACTGTGCAGATTTTGATGCTACGGTAGAGTCTCGGCCTAAGCTTTAAAAGCTCTTTATAAAAGCCTTACGCTAAAACTGTGCACGAATCCCATATTTTCAACGCTGTGTAAAATATACGGTTTTTAACAATTTTGGTGTTTTTATGCAGGTTTGTCTTAGATATCAGGTACCTCTCCAACATGTTAGCTATTTCAGTCGCAAATTAAAAGAACCTGTTTGGAATCATCCTTTCTCTTGTGTAAGAATATCACTCCAAGATAATTAATTTCTGCTGAAGAATCAAACCGTTAACCGGCGGATTAATATGAATTTTTGAAGCTCGTAGTTAAATTTTTAGTAACATCGTTCTAAATGTAATGTAGCTTAAAACTGTTTTTGCCATAAAAGATCATTGGACTATGGATTTGGATTTGGACCAGAAGATATCCCCTTTTGGTACTATTAAACTTTTAGTTTGTTATTCTGAACGGAAATTTTTCTTTCTTCCGTTAATAATCGTGAATATAAAACTTGGATCAATGATTGCACAGCGTGGTAACAGGTTTTAATTATACAATGCCCGCATTTATTTCTTATTACTAGCAATTTTACTATACTTAAAAGCAATATCTCCAATTCTTTTGTTTGTGTGGCTTGCTACGCGCAAGACTAGTGAGGATATGGAAAATGCCTGGTTTTTTCGAAAAGCAGAGTCATGGAGTTATAAACACTCACAACGAGTTTTTGAATTTCGCATATCATTATTCTAGGCCCATGTTTTGCACTACCCAAATGTCACGAATTATTTTTTTAATTTATCGTCATTCTGTTAAAACTAGTTGCGTACTCATATATGCTAGATGTAGTTACTCCTGCACATGTTGGCAACGTCGTTTCTTACATGTAGTATATAGAAGGTCAGAATTTTAAGCTACATTTTGTGCCCTACAGCAATAAAAACATAATATGACTTGTCAACCTTGGTCGTTTATCATTTGCTATCGATTAACCACGAATTGTTTCAGAGTGGGTGTTGATGATATTTAGTGGAATAGGTCCCATGGATGCCTGGATCCACCCCACGGTGTTTCCATTCTCGTAAAACAACACTATGCAAAGTTTTGTATTTTGAGTATTTACCGTTAGTGATTCGTAGCATTTTTATACCGGACGGTTATTGGAAGGTTTCCGTTTTAGATTCGTTATAGGTTTAACCACTCAATTATACATAATACTATGAACCTGGGAAGCTCAAGTGATATTTGTTAAGTCGGAAATGTTGAAATGTTAGCCCTACTGGCGCTTCATAATAGTGAGCGTTCTGAATATAAGTCTGCCTATCATACATTTGCGAAATATTTTGAAGTGATCCCGAAAATCGTTTGGTATCATTTGCGGCGAAAGCGGTCCTTGTTCCCCATTGCTGGGGCAATACCTTTTAACTAAAACAATATTTAACGTACAAAGTTTGCTGAATGGTTTAATTCTGCTGCATTTTTCAGAATTTGACGAAACACTTGTATAAAGCCGACATGATCGTGAAGTTGTTCAACAATTTCCTGCTACGAAGGTGGGTTATATGGAATTTAATATCTATCAACAATTTGCTTAATTTTTGTTATTCAGGTGATTCGTACAAGAAACCATTCGTGCAAACATAGCTTCTATAGTACAAAAAGAACAGGACAATTGCGTTTTATAGAAGTGGTTCTTGACTTTAAACTTCAAGAAAAAATTTGACATTAACAATCTCAATGTATTCTGCATAACCGTATTTAGATCAAGGGCTACAGGCAAGTAATAAATGGGTAAAGCCTTGTGATTAATGCAAGCAAGATTTTTGTATGCTTAATGTCGACGTTGAAGTTAATAACTATTCGTGCAAACATAGCTTCTATAGTACAAAAAGAACAGGACAATTGCGTTTTATAGAAGTGGTTCTTGACTTTAAACTTCAAGAAAAAATTTGACATTAACAATCTCAATGTATTTTGCATAACCGTATTTAGATCAAGGGCTACAGGCAAGTAATAAATGGGTAAAGCCTTGTGATTAATGCAAGCAAGATTTTTGTATGCTTAATGTCGACGTTGAAGTTAATATCGGTGCTTTAAGTTACGGATTACGTAAATTTTTATCATTGTCATAATTAGTATTAACATGATTTGTTAGAGGGCAGTTAAGTTCTCATTTTGTAAAATATGGCTGGTAACCTTGCAGTTAACCCTACAATGCCTGTGGACATATCAGATAATTCAGCAAACAATATAGCTGTGAAATGTTGTCGAACTCAATTATACGCTCCAATATTCACGTGTGCACACTACTATGGCGACAATTTAAATAGCGTGTTATTGCGGAACGACCAAAAATTTTGCTTATTAAGTGAACGATCAAATAAGATTTTAAGGAACAGACTAATACTACCGTGAGGCTAAAAACCTTGTCATGTAGTTTTAAAGTCTAATAAAATGTCAATTAAATTTGAAAGATTCCCTTTCTCGAATCTCCCCGTGCTTCGTTGCTTCCAACGCCTTCCCGGTACGATTGAGATTCAAGACAAATTTGTGTCTAAAGTATTTTCATAAGTTCAAGTGTTATACAGCAGGTAAATAGGCGGGGCAAATTAAAAATTACGTCAGCTATAGTGCTATGGCCTACGGAATGGTTGCAAAATTGACCAATTGAACTATAATTTCCTTTTTAACCACAAACTCTTCGAAAAAATTTTGAAATTGTAGTAAAAAACTTTGCATGGATCATTACAATTTTGAGTTTAGTATATTGTGCCTTGCCAGTAATGCAATAATTGCGTGATTACGTTTAGAAACCTGATAATACTTTGTGTTTGAGCAATACTCGATCTATCAGTTCAGATTGGTAGGGTTAAAAATGCTTGTGTACGACGCGTATTGACGGAGTATATGTAACAGGGTCGTTCCGACCCTGCCACGGATAC
>JASANE010029999.1:0-110940 GCA_030248225.1 Trileptium ribeirensis | reverse complement strand
ACCAGAGGCATAAATTGAGATGAGAGAACACCGTATGTAAGAGAACAAAGAGTTACACAATGTGTTGTTGAATGCAGTTATGTAGGTAAAATGGTATTAGCTTTGGGAAATGTATACATATGTATATTTACGCATATATTTATGTATATAATATAAATATTAGACATATAGGTACTATATATTATAGATACATTCATGTATAAGACAAAACAGATCTGTATATTAGTGTATATATGACAGATATGCGTGCTTTGAGACCATTTGCTTTGATTTCAACAGAAGATAATACTTAAAGAACCTGTTTTCAACCGGTCGGTGCTGCGAATCTCTCGACCATGTCTATCAGTGGAAGATGTTTATGAAATTATGACTGAAAACTGAATACTCAATTGTATTTAACTGTAGTGTAAAATGAAGCTTTTAAAGAATCATATTACAAAATTATAAACAATATATGTGTTATTTTATTGTCAAAATTGTAGACAATAATTATAAGCAAGGTCTGAAGCGCAGATGTGCAACAACAATTCGACACAAACGATTGTCGACATAAGAAAAATAAATAAAAATTTAACGGCTAATAATACTTCACTTTTATACATGAAGACACACTTCACAGTGATGCTTGACTGTACCTTGCAACATATTTTCGCTATAGGTTAAAACGACGTTTTTAAAAAAGCTGAAGGAATAGCTATAAATATTTCGGCTACTTATAAATTTTATAAATATAAGATTGAATGAAACGCTATAATAGAAAGGGTCTCATTTGTACATGAAGTAACCTAAATATCAAAACACACTCACAGACACTTGCGGTTGCTTAGATTATTTTGTGGGAGCTTGAATGGTAGAGATAGTCTTTGCCTCAAGTTTTTCACTGCTTTTAAAGCCAGTAATATTAGAATTAGTGCTATTTGATATTTCTTCACGTACGTTCATCTAGTGATATATATACAAAATCAGATATGTACAGTCGCGTTAACCGCAATGACTTGGCGAATTCTGTATGCCAAAATGAGATTAACTAACGCTGCTTAAATTTAGAGCTCGTGAATCAAATTTTGTAGAATACTAAAACACGGGTATACTTGTGTAGTAAAAGGGACCAAATTTGTATCTTAAAATTGCATAATTTTTTGCGGAAAGTTTTGTGCTGACTTGGTGTTTGTTATTTCGTTACCGCGGCACTGGTATGCATGAAGTTCTGCTTTACTAGATATAACATTTTGCCTGTACCATGCCAGTTTTTACGACTTCACTTAAACAGTCTCACATTGTGGGTCAAAATATAGGAACGATACCCTTTTGACGCACGTTAAGCGAGGGTTCGAAAAGTACTTTGGGGGTTTTGATGTGCGTCAAATCCCTTTTAAATGTTCGTCAAGCTATGAACACTGATATGAAAATATAATGATATAAAAAGCTGTACACAAACATATCAGGACACAAAAACGTATGTCCCCAATGGTTATTTCACTCATTCATCGCTAGAATCCGTCTGCACTGAAAACTTTGCAAGAGTTCGTGGATTGGGCCCGTTGGGTCGTTACCAGCTATCAAGGAGTTTTGCAGAGCCCGTGAAACAGGAAGCCTTCCTTCAACCGAGGCCTAAATCTAGAAAGTTTTAAAACTTTGATTTTTTCGGGTAAGGGGGATAAAATAAGATGTACCGGAAACACTGCCAAAATGTTTCTGACAGAGCGTGAACGCGAATATTAAGTATATTTTACGTAATACATAAATTAGCTTCAGAACTGCATTTTGGTTAAATTTTGTGTGAACTTGGTGCGTTTTGGGAGAAAACATTTACTGCCAAATTGACCAGGGAATGTCGATATTTCGCCATGAGGCAAGGACCAGGGGGGTCACGCGTTCTGAAACAGGGGAACCTGAAAATTACCGAACATCAAACTCCCAATTGGATAGCGCAGCATCACCACCGTATCATATACCGTAAATATAGTCACACAAACTGTAACTCTGTTGCCCCGGAAGGGGAAATTAGTTTTCACGATGAGTTTCACAAAAAGGTTGAAAATTTCGATGAGCACTGGAAAAAATTACACGTGGAGCAATCCTGGGGGGCGTGACCCCCTAGAGCTTGTACATTTGTGGGGACATTAGAAACCATTTTCCATAGGACGCACCGAATCCCTACCTATTCTTCTATAGATTCCCCGTACCAGCGAAGCCCGCCAACAGAACGCAGGGGTATTAATGTTTTGTCTTCGAGTGGCAAAAAACTACGTTTTGTGATCTGCCATAAGCTGCTATTCCAAATTCCTCTAAAAGTAGCAATGCGGAAATTTCAACCCATGATTGTGCGTAGCGAGGAGTATCGTGGCGAGTGAATGGGTTATATCCATATAACGTTTGAAAAGATTGTTTTTATTTTATACCACCATCAAATAACCACCTAAAAATTGAAAACCTCAAATATTCTCAGATTTAACGAATTAATACCTTTCGCTTTGTAAATCCACGAAATCTCAAGCATGTTTCAAAATGTGTGGGCTAGAGAATTTGGGTCTATGCTATATAAGCTGTATATTTCCAAAACATCTCAATATGTGTATCACATGTATTACGCTGCCATTTAGCAATTTTTTTTTTTTTTTTTTCTCAACGTTTAGATATCCACCTATGATTATTCCCTGTTTTTTTTTTACCATTGGTTATAGGAGACCTACAACCTAGTACCCCCATAATACATATCTTGGGACCATATACCTGTAAAAAAAAAGGGTTAGGCCTAGAAGAGACCATATTTTCTGATAGCTGAAACTATATGCGTGTAACTGGGAATGTTATACTCTTCTCTATAATATTTAATCATAGACTCTTGGTACAATCACAAATCCATGAAAGTTGACTCTGCCGAAAAAAAAAATGTTTTTTTTTTTTTTTTTTTTGAGGCCTGCGATACGACGCTGTCGTTTAAGCTCTCAGTTCCCCCTCCCACCCCTTTTCGAGCCACTAAATTCAGAGCTCTTCTTTTTTTTGAAATAATTTTCAGGCCAGGAAATCTTTTTTAATCACTCTTTCAGATCCCTCCTAATATTTTTTAATGAAAATTTCAGACTCTTGGACATATTTTCAATTTTAATATTTTTTCAGTTTTTACAGGGTCGAAAACTTGGGGGGGCGGGGGTTTAAAAAATGGTTCGAAAATACAGAAAGTTACGAATCTAGTTTCAGAAATTCCGGACGGTCATAGATTGGTGGTTCAAAAGTCTGGTTGGGATATAAGTCAGTGGCTCAAAAACTTGGGTGGTGTGGATGTGGTGGTCTAAGAACATGGGTGGGCTGCGTATTATTTTCGACCTACTTGGTCTGTCGGAACCCTGAAGGGTAGGGGAAGCGACGGGAACCTACCTCGCGCGATAGTAACGGAAAGCTAAAGAGTATTCGAACTCTCCAAGCAGAGTAGACTATCATCGGCTCTTGGTACGATCAAGATATATATGACAACCAGCATACATTATGTGTATGAGAATATAGATAAATGACTGACCGATTTGATTCATGCCGCTTGTATTTGTGATCTTGTCTAAATTTATGTTGAAATATATTTATTTATCATTTTATTGATCAGGCTCTTTTTGTTTACACCATTGAGAATGCCTCAACTCAAATACAAATCTAATTCAAACAAATTGAAAAAAAAATACAACCGAAAATTCGTTAAACTATATATAAATATAATTTTACAATTAAAAATACAGTCCAGGTACAAAGCTTACATCTACTTTAGGTAACTCGTTCGTTAAAAATATTAATTTATATATGTACGAAAGCGATTGTCATCTGTAAACGTTCACCCTACAATTTCAGGTTAAAATTTTTCATGCTAAAAATTCTAAGTAAGGGTCGTCATGTTTTCAGATAATCTCTGGCTTTAAAATATAGTAGTTCTTTGAAAATGAGATTTTCTGACTCTGCATCGGCGAACTTGCAACAAACACATGCCCGCATCGCATCGCTGGAGTCTGCAGGATCCTAAGTTATCACATAACGATTATTAGTTAGATTTAAGTTAGCATGCTTATGAAAAAAAAATAATTACCCAAAACCATAGTTGATGCCAGTAAGTAAAAGTATAAATGTCAAATTATATTATTCATTTAAACACTGGAACGGCACAGGGAACTAGAATATCCGAAATGCAGCCAGATCCTAATTCTACAACACGACGTAGCAGTAACCACCGGGTGCATGCCAGCAATATAAAGAATATTAATTCAATATATAAAAATTTAATATATTAAACTAAAAACCAAGCATGCCCCGCCACATTCCACATGTTATGAAACCTTTTTGGTAGCACTATAATAAAAGTTATACTACGTGTAATACAGAAATAATGAAATGTTTATAATTCAGTGGAAATCTGAACATTAGACAATCGATTGTTTTTGAGTATAAGAAAAAATAAGAAAACATCAGTAACATGTATAATTTTGCTTTAAAGCTGTGTAGTTGAAATATTTTTTAAATTTCCGAAATTTAGTTCATGTATTCATATGAAGCAGCTACCATGTAAAGGAGCGTGTACGGACAAACACATCTGACAAACATGAAAAATAGTAATCACGGCTGATGCCCTTACTTAAAATTTATACTTTGTTGGTATATTTATTTTTGTGAAAATTGTATCTATACTAAAATGTTTATATTATATATTTTAGGAGCCAACCACATCGAAACTGGCATCCTTGTGTTTTTTGAGAGACTTTAGGGTGTGGCATTGTCTTCTTATTTGCCATGTATTGCTGTAAGTTCCACTGTTCATATTTCACCAAGCGACTTTTTATTTTACCAAATGCGACTTCTGGAGTTTTCTAAATCGTATCAAGAAACGTGCTCTACAAACGCCTTGGATTTGACTGACGGCATGAAAGGTGACAAAATTCTTTTCCTTCAGGGGCTCTGTTCATTTTATGGGGCATTATCCTTAGCACGAGTTATGGGCTTCCAGGCAGTGCAGTTATATATTGTTCAGCTTTAACACAAACTATAAAATTACGCGGTAGTTCCTGTGGTATACGACAGAAAATTCCTAGGTGCATTTATTTCGCAACATTCGTATTTTTTTTTTTTTTGGGGTTTTATTTAGGGCTTGAAAAAAATTTCAACGACATTTTTGTGTCGTTTCTTTTTTGGATAAAGTATAATTAATCTATAACCTAACAGAAAATTAAAATTAGATAGATTTATAGAGCTGGAAGCGGTAGTAGGTTGACCCGCGGAGCACCACCACCGCCCCGGAGAGGGGTGGCGGTTAGGAACCCCGTGATTTGACAGCGCCGTTTCGTATTCCACTGCTGGTAATACATGAGGTAAGCTAAAATTATAGATTTATAAAACCCGGAAGCGGCAAAAAAAGCCCCGCGGAGCACCACCACCCACCCGGAGGAGGGGTGGCGTACTGGTGCTTTGATTGGCAGCGCCGTTTCGTATTCCACGCTGGTAATACATGAGGGAAGCTAAAATTATAGTTTTATAGAGCTGGGAAGCGGTATAGGTTGGCACCCGCGGAGCACTACCGAAAAATGGAGAAGGGTGGCGGATAGGAGCCGTGATTGTCAGGTTTTTTTGGTGTTCCACGCTGGGCACACCTAGAAGCTTAGAAATGATAGATTTATAGAGCTGGAAGTGTATAGGTTGAGCCGCGGAGCACCACCTCATCACCCGGCGGCGATTGTACCGTGATTGACAGCGCCGTTTCGTATTCCACGCTGGTAATACAGTACTAGGTAAGCTAAAAATTATAGATTTATAGAGCTGGAAAAGCGGTATAGGTTGACCCGCGGAGCACCACCATCACCCGGAGAAGGTGGCGGATTGTAGCCGTGATTGACAGCGCCCTTTCGTATTCCACGCTGGTAATACATGAGGTAGTTATAGATTTATAGAGCTGGGAAGTGAGTAGGTCGACCGCGGAGTACTAATTATTACCCGGAGAAGGTGGCGGATGAGCCGCGATTGACAGCGCCGTTTCGTATTCCACGCTGTTAATACGTGAGGTAAGCGCATAATTAAATGTTGCCGGTTCGTTAAAATTCTGGAAATCGTGTTGCACCTTATTTCAATAAAGATGTTCGCAGTCATGATAATTTAAATGTATAATTCAGCTATTAATTTTGAGTATTTATACTGATACTTTTTAGTTACCCAGCTGTGATTAAGGGATTGTACTGCTTTTTTAACTTTAATAGCACAGTGGGTACAACAAGGCACGGGGCATGGCGGCGCGGGGCTATTGGGCTCCGGCACTTCCGATTCTGGTGCAGGACAAGCTTACGTCAAATTACAGAGTCCGTTCACAGGAGACCCAACCTCATTTCAAAATCTAACGGCTTCAACTTCAAAATCAAAAAGGTAATTATGTAGAACACCCATATTCAAAATATGACTAATACTGCACAAATTTTTTGATGCTGTGATTTTGTTTTCGTTTATTTCAGACTCTGCATCTTGCATCAGGCGTCTTGCTTCATGCACCTCATGTCTGGCGCTATGCGTCTTCCCTTTAAGAGGTGTATCACATATATCGCCAAACCAAGTTGTGTACCTAATCTAGCCAAATATTAACCATATAAACATTCTGGCTCAATTTTCGTTTCGAATCAAAATGGCGGTACTGTTTGTACTGTAGTACAAGGAATAAATTCCGTTACGCTCATTGATGCTTGAAATTTCGTACTAAAATTATGTACATATGCAAATAGCTATTGCTAAATCTTAAATAAACGAACAATAAGTAAGACACTATATATAATATTTTGAAGCAAAAGAAACGGCAATGGCCTGATAGCTCAATGATGAGCTATTGATTAATACGTAATTGGTTTGAGCCCGAGTCAGAACTTCCATGCTTCCAATTTTTATCATATATATGGTACAAACGTCCGTGATAAGATTCTATCGCAAAAAACATTATTGAGAAATGGTTTTGTCAGTGAGTTTGCAGATATGCAGGTGACTCTTAAATAAGACATGAACCGCTAACAATATAGAACCTGCTGTGATCCCATTTCTTTTAAGAAAGACACAATTTGGAATCTAAATTTCACCAAAGTTTCATTTTTGTACATTAGAGCTTTTAGTAATTCCACACGTAAGGTGATTTAACCACGTAATAAAAGTTGATCTGTAGAGAAAATTACTATTAGGCAGACCAAAAATGTAAACAATGTTAAATCGTTATTGCTAAACACTAAGATTGGATTTTATGGACAACCAAAATTTTTATCTAATAGTACCAATATCATGAGAGTATAAAAATGTTATAATAGAGAAGTATAACACTTGACTGTATCCACATAGATGCCTTATTTGATACATGTTCTTTCAGCTTATTTTTAAAGTTCTGTTTCTGTTCTATTCTGTGTACCCAATATTCATATTTGAGGGTTTTTACCAAAATACCTAAATAGCTTATATTTTGGTGAACCCGACATTATCCCAGTGCACATCTATGCTAAGAGGAAAAGAGTAATGAGCTCAATATCTGCAGCTGGCCGCGGGAGTAGTGTAGTGATCACGCAATATATGTAAACTGCTATCGAACGCGTTATGATTCGCGCGTTAGACTAACATCAGCAATTTCCATCCGCTCAACCGGGTCCCGTGGTGTATGTTAACACGCTGCGGCGTACGTAAGGCCTGATGTACGATTCCCCGGAACCCAATTTTGATGAGCGGATTTAACAAAATAACTAACATAGCTTATAGTCATACTCCTCTACAACTATTTGTTTTCATGTACAGAGATGCCTAATATCAATTTCAAATTTTATAAGTTTGTAAAATGTTAAAGTTTGCATACATAAAACACTAAACCGTTGACCCGTAAACTCACCTTTCTACCTCGTTTGTTCTCGTTCCGATATCCAGAGCAACAAACTGGGAACATTCACTAACCTTCTTATATGCATACCTTGGTTTCACATCTGAACTACGACTAATATTGTTGCAACGGTGTATCAGTTGTTCCAAACAGCCATTCAAAAGTTTCGATTGTCCTTTTCTTATTGCTTTTGAATAATCACACTTAGGCTATGCTAAAATGGAAAAAATATTTTTAACCCGGGTTGCAGGCGGTAAAAGGCGTTTAGTCCGGACTTCACAGGCGGCAATATATATCCAGGTTGTAACTAGCATCTGTGTTCATATATGTACTGCACCTATTAAATCGAAAGCACGACACCATGTAAATTATGGATCCATGATGGAAACAAGTATCGTGTTCACCGGCCTTAATATGTGAAATAAAAAAATGCACCTGCTACAGATATTAAAAAAATTGTAAATTCTTAACCAATATTTCTTCTAAAACATTTCTATTGAATTATTTAACTGTACCCATTCATTATGTGGAGACCTGACTGTTTAAATGAATCATAGGCCTCAAGCAATAGCCCGTGCTCTAAAATTGTATTAAATAAATGCAATTCTCTCGAATGCACAGCAGTAGTTGTCTAAATGCAGAAATAGCGTAATACTTAGTGTTTGATCTAACCCTGGTGTTTCCAGCCCAACGGTTTAGTGTTTTATCGTATGCAAAACTTAACATGTTTTACAAACTTATAAAATTTGAAATTGATATTAGCATCTGTACATGAACAAATAGTTGTAGAGGAGTATGACTATAAGCTATGTTAGTTATTTTGTTAAATCCCGCTCAAGCTCAAAATTGGGTTCCGCCGGGAATCGTACATCAGGCCTTACGCGTACGCCGCAGCGTGTTAACCATACACCACGGACCCGCTTGAAACGGATGGAAATTGCTGATGTTAGTCTAACCGGCGAATCATAACGCGTTCGATAGCAGTTACTATATATTGCGTGATCACTACACTACTCCCGCGGCCAGCTGCAGATCAAGCATATTTGAGCTCATTACTCTTTTACTCTTAGCATAGACTGATGTGCACTGGGATAATGTCGGGTTCACCAAATATAAGCTATCTTAGGTATTTTGGTAAAAACCCTCAAAATAAATATTGGGTACACCAGGAATAGAACCAGAAACAGAACTTGAGAGAGTAAGCTGAAAAAAGACAATGTCATCGGATAAGGCAATCTATGTGGATACGGTCGAGTGTTATACTTCTCTATAACATTTTTATGCTCTCATGATATTGGTACTGTAGATAAAAATTTTGGTTGTCCATAAAATCCAATCTTAGTGTTTAGCAATAACGATTTAACATTGTTTACGTTTTTGGTCTGCCTGATAGTAATTTTCTCTACAGATCAACTTTGTACATGGTTAAATCACCTTAGCTGCTGGAATTACTAAAAGCTCTAATGTACAAAAATGAAACTTTGGTGAAATTTTTAGATTCAAATTGTGTATATTTTCTTAAAAGAAATGGATCACAGCAGGTTCTATTGTTAGCGGTTCATGATCTTATTTAAGAGTCACCTGCATATCTGCAAACCTCACTGACAAAACCGTTGCTCAATAAATGTTTTATACAATAGAATCTTATCACGGACGTTTGTACCATATATATGATAAAAATTGGAAGCATGGAAGTTCTGACTCGGGCTCGAACCAAGAATCAGTTACGTATTAATCAATAGCTCAATCATTGAGCTATCAGGCCATTGCCGTTTCTTTTGCTTCAAAATATTATATATAGTGTCTTAGCTTATTGTTCGTTATTAAGATTTAGCAAAGTAGCTATTTGCATATGTACATAATTTAGTACGAAATTTCAAGCGTCGAATGACGTAACGGAATTTATTCCTTGTCTTGCATTGCAGACGGTCGCCGTCTTTGACCGCAGCTTCCGAAACTAAAAATTGACCAGAAATGTTTATATGGTTAATATTTGGCTAAATTAGGTACACGCGACTTGGTTTGGCGATATATGTGATACACCTCTTAAAGGGAAGACGCATGGCGCAACATGGTGCATGAAGCAAGACGCCTGATGCAAGATGCAGAGTCTGAAATAAACCGAAAACAAAATCACAGCATCAAAAATTTGTGCAGTATTAGTCATATTTTTGAATATGGGATGTTCTACATAATTACCTTTTGATTTTGAAGTTGAAGCCGTTAGATTTTGAAGAATGAGGTTGGTCTACTGTGAACGGACTATCCTAATTTCGACGTAAGCTTGTCCTGCACCAGAATCGGAAGTGCCGGAGCCCAATCCTACCCACGCCGCCATGCCCCGTGCCCTGTTGTACCCACTGCCTTATTAAGAAGCTAAAAAAGCAGTACAAATCCTGTTAATCACAGCTGAGATAACTAAAAGTATCAGTATAAATACTCAAAATTAATAGCTGAATTATACATTTAAATTATCATGACTGCGAACAAATCTTTATTGAAATAAGGATGCAACACGAAATTTCCAGACTTTTAACGAACCGGCAACGTTAATTAATTATGCGCTTACCTCACGTATTAACAGCGTGGAATACGAAACGGCGCTGTCAATCGCGGCTACAATCCGCCACCCCTCTCCGGGTGATGGTGGTGCTCCGCGGGTCAACCTATACCGCTTCCAGCTCTATAAATCTATAATTTTAGCTTACCTCATGTATTACCAGCGTGGAATACGAAACGGCGCTGTCAATCACGGCTACAATCCGCCACCCCTCTCCGGGTGATGGTGGTGCTCCGCGGGTCAACCTATACCGCTTCCAGCTCTATAAATCTATAATTTTAGCTTACCTCATGTATTACCAGCGTGGAATACGAAACGGCGCTGTCAATCACGGCTACAATCCGCCGCCCCTCTCCGGGTGATGGTGGTGCTCCGCGGGTCAACCTATACCGCTTCCAGCTCTATAAATCTATAATTTTAGCTTACCTCATGTATTACCAGCGTGGAATACGAAACGGCGCTGTCAATCACGGCTACAATCCGCCACCCCTCTCCGGGTGATGGTGGTGCTCCGCGGGTCAACCTATACCGCTTCCAGCTCTATAAATCTATAATTTTAGCTTACCTCATGTATTACCAGCGTGGAATACGAAACGGCGCTGTCAATCACGGCTACAATCCGCCACCCCTCTCCGGGTGATGGTGGTGCTCCGCGGGTCAACCTATACCGCTTCCAGCTCTATAAATCTATAATTTTAGCTTACCTCATGTATTACCAGCGTGGAATACGAAACGGCGCTGTCAATCACGGTTACAATCCGCCACCCCTCTCCGGGTGATGGTGGTGCTCCGCGGGTCAACCTATACCGCTTCCAGCTCTATAAATCTATAATTTTAATTTTCTGTTAGGTTATAGATTAATTATACTTTATACCGAAAAAGAACGACACAAAATGTCGTTGAAATTTTTTGAGCCCTAAATAAAACCCCTAAAGTTGAAAATTTGCGAATGTTGCGAAATAGATGCACCTCGTAATTTTCTGTCGTATACCACAGTAACTACCGCGTAATTTGATAATTTGTGTTAAAATGAACAATATATAACTGCACTGCCTGGAAGCCCATAACTCCTGCTAAGGATAAAGTGCCATAAAATGAACAGAGCCCCTGAAGAAAAAGAATTTTGTCACCTTTCATGCCGTCAGTCAAATCCAAGGCGTTTGTAGAGCACGTTTCTTGATATGATTTTGGACTCCAGAAGTCGCATTTGGTAAAATAAATCACTTGTGAATGAGGAACAGTGGAACTTACAGCAATACCGGGCAAATAAGAAGACAATGCCACAGCCTAAAGTCTGTCAAAAACACAAGAATGCTAGTTTCGATGTGGTTGGCTCCGATATAATATAGACATTTTAGTATAGAGATAATTTTCACAAAAATAAATATACCAACAAAGTATAAATTTTTAGTAAGGGCATCAGCCGTGATTACTTATTTCATGTTTGTCAGATGTGTGTCCGTACACGGTCCTTGACATAGTAGCTGCTTCATTGAATACATGACTAAATTTCGGAAATTTAAAAAATATTTCAACTACACAGCTTTAAAGCAAAATTGTGCATGTTATTGATGTTTTCTTACTTCTCTTATACTCAAAAACAATCGATTGTCTAATGTTCAGATTTCATCTGAATTATAAACATTTCATTATTTCTGTATTACACATAGTATAACTTTTATTATAGTGCTACCAAAAAGGTTTCATAACATGTCGAATATGGCGGGGCATGCTTGCGTTTTTGGTTTGATATATTAAATTTTTATATATTGAATTAATATTCTTTATATTGCTGGCATGCACGGTGGTTACTGCTACGTAGTGTTGTAGAATTAGGATATGGCTGCATTTCGGTATATTCTAGTTCCCGCGCCGTTCGGTGTTTAAATGAATAATATAATTTGACATTTATACTTTTAGCTTACAGCATCAACTATGGTTTTGGGTAATTATTTTTATTTCATAAGCATGCTAACATTAAATCTAACTAATAATCGTTATGTGATAACTTAGGATCCTGCAGACTCCAGCGATGCGGGCATGTGTTTGCTGCAATTTCGCCGACGCAGAGTGTGTATTTAGAAAATTCATTTCAAAGAACTCTATATTTTAAAGCCAGACATTATCTGAAAACATGACTGCCCTGACTAGAATTTTTAGTAGAAAAATTATAACCTGAAATTGTAGGGTGAACGTTTACAGATGACAATCGCTTTCGTACAATATAACTTATTAATATTTTAAGACGAACAAGTTACTAAATACATGAGCTTTGTACCTGGACTGTATTTTAATTGTAAAATTATATTTATATATGATTTTAACTAATTTTGGTTGTATTTCTTTTTCAATTTGTTTGAATTAGATTTGCATTGTAATTTTAGGCATTCTCAATGGTGTAAACGAAAAGAGCCTGATCAATAAAATGATCAATAAATATCTTTCAACATATTTAGACAAGTCACAAATACAAGCGGCATGATCAAATCGGTAAGTCATTTATCTATATTCTAATACACATAATGTATGCTGTTATAGGTAATGTCTTGATTGTACCAAGAGCCGATGATAGTCTACTCTGCTGGAGAGTTCGATACTCTTCAGCTTTCCGTTACTATCGCGCGAGGTAGGTTTCGGTCGCTTCCCCCTACCTTTCAGGATTTCGACAGACCAAGTAGGTCGAAAATAAGATGCAGCCCACCCATGTTCTTAGACCACCACATCCACACCACCCAAGTTTTCGAGCCACTGACTTATATCCCAACCAGACTTTTGAACCACCAATCTATGACCGTCCGGATTTTTGACCAACTAGATTCGTAACTTTCTGTATTTTCGAACCATTTTTTAAACCCCCGCCCCCCCAAGTTTTCGACCCACTAAAAACTGAAAAATTCGTTGTGTTGAAAATCTGGGGGTCTGAAAAAGTGGTTCAAAAATATTAGAGGGATCTGAAAGAGTGATTAAAAAAGATTTATTGGTCTGAAAATTAGTTCGAAAACATGAAGAGCTCTGAATTTAGTGGCTCGAAAACCTGTGGGAGGGGGAACTAAGAGCTTAAACGACAGCGTCGTATCGCGGCCTTGGTAAGGGAAAGCCGAAGAATATAACACTTTTCAGCAGAGTCAACTTTCATGGATTTGTGATTGTACCAAGAGTCTATGATTAAATATTATAGAAGAGTATGACATTCAGTTACACGCATATAGTTTCCGCTATCCGGAGATGTGGTCTTGTTTCGGCCTGACCCCAAAAGATTACAGGGGTATATGGTCCCAATATCTTATGGGGGTACTAGGTATTAGGTCTCCTATAACCAATGGTATTCGAACAGGAGGGAATCATAGGTGGCTCCTATTCGTGCTCTAATCTCATTGCCTATTGGAAACGTAATACCTGATACACATATAAAATGTTTGGAATTCTGCGGCATATATCACATAGAATTCTCTAGCCCACGCTTTTTGAAACATGCTTGATTTCGTGGATTTCGAAGCGAAACGCTGTAATTCGTTAAATCTGAGAATATTAAGGTTTTCAATTTTGGTGGTTATTTGATGGTGATATTACGATGGGGCGATCCGTTCAAACGTTATATGGATATAACCGTCGCTCGCAGCGATACCACTCGCTGCGCAATCATGGGTTGACCCACATTCTACTTTCAAGGAATTTGGAATAGCAGCTTATGGCAGATCACAAAATGGTCATTTTCCACTCAAAAACAAAACGGTAATGCCCTGCGTTATATTTCGCACTCACTAGTACAGGATATATAAAGAATGATAATGATTCACTGCTACAATGGAAATAGCAAATGTGCCCACAAATGTACAAGCTCTGGGGTCACGCCCAGGATGCTCCACGTGTAATGATTTTCAGTGCCTCTCAAAATTTTAGACCGTGTGAATATCATCGTGAAAACTAATTTTGCTTTTAGTGACAACAGAGTTACAGTTTGTGTGTCTTATTTAGGGTATATGATACGGTGGTAAATCTGCGCTATCCAAATTGGGAGTTTGATGTTCGGTAATTTTTCGGTTCCCCTGTTTCAGAACGCGTGACCCCCCTGGTCCTTGCCTCATGGCGAAATATCGACATTCCCTGGTTCGATTCTGGCGGTGAATTGTTTTCTCCCAAAACGCACCAAGTTCACACAAAATTTAACCAAAATGCAGTTCTGAAGCTAATTTATGTATTACGTAAAATATACTTAATATTCGCGTTCACGCTCTGTCAGAAACATTTTGGCAGTGTTTCCGGTACATCTTATTTTATCCCCCTTACCCGAAAAATACAGAAATTTTAAAATTTATAAATTTCTAAGCCTCGGTTGAAGGAAGGCTTCCTGTTTCACGGGCTCTGCCAAAACTCCTTGATAGCTGGTAACGACCCAACGGGCCCCAATCCACGAACTCTTGCAAAGTTTTCAGTGCAGACGGATTCTAGCGATGAATGAGTGAAATAACCATTCAGGACATGCGTTTGTGTCCTGATATGTTTGTGTACAGCTTTTTATATCATTATATTTTCATATCAGTGTTCATAGCTTGACGAACATTTAAAGGGATTTGACGCACATCGAAACCCCCGAAGTACTTTTCGAACCCTCGCTTAACGTGCGTCAAAAGGGTATCGTTCCTATATTTTGACCCACAATGTAAGAACTGTTTAAGTGGAGATCGTAAAAACTGGCATGGTACAGGCAAAATGTTATATCTAGTAAAGCAGAAAATTTCATGCATACCAGTGCCGCGGTAACGAAATAACAAACACCAAGTCAGCACAAAACTTTTTCAGCAAAAAATTATGCAATTTAATGACACAGATTTGGTCCCTTTACTACGCACGAGTATACCCGTGTTTCATACTCTTCTACAAAATTTGATTCACGAGCTCTAGATTTAACCAGCTAGTTAATCTCATTTTGGCATACAGAATTCGCCAAGTCATTGCGGTTAACGCGACTGTACATATCTGATTTTGTATATATATCACTAGATGAACGTACATAAAGAAATATTTTGCAGAATAGCACTAATTCTAATATTACTGGCTTTAAAAGCAGTCAAAGACTGAGGCAAAGACTATCTCTACCATTAAGAGCTCCACAAAATAATATAAGCAACCGCAAGTGTCTGTGAGTGTGTTTTTGATATTTAGGTTACTTCAGGTATTGCACAAATGAGACCCTTTCTATTATAGCGTTTCATTCAATCTTATTTGTATAAAATTTATAGTAGCCGAAATATTTATAGCTATTCCTTCAGCTTTTTTAAAAACGTCGTTTTAACCTATAGCGAAAATATGTTGCAAGGTACAGTCAAGCATCACTGTGAAGTGTGTCTTCATGTATAAAAGTGAAATTTTAGCCGTTAAATTTTATTTATTTTTCTTATTCGACAATCATTTGTGTCAAATTGTTGTTGCACATCTCGCTCAGACCTTGCTTATAATTATTGTCTACAATTTGACAATAAAATAACACATATATTGTTTATAATTTTGTAATATGATTCTTTAAAAGCTTCATTTTACACTACAGTTAAATACAATTGAGTATTCAGTTTTCAGTCATAATTTCATAAACATCTTCCACTGATAGACATGGTCAGAGAGATTCACAGCACCGACCGGTTGAAAACAGGTTCTTAAGTATTATCTTCTGTTGAAATCAAAGCAAATGGTCTCAAAGCACGCATATATGTCATATATACACTAATATACAACTATTTGTATTATACATGAATGTATTATAATATATAGTACCTATATGTCTAATATTTATATTATATATACATAAATATATGCGTAAATATACATATGTATACATTTCCCAAAGCTAATACCATTTTACCTACATAACTGCATTCAACAACACATTGTGTAACTCTTTGTTCTCTTACATACGGTGTTCTCTCATCTCAATTTATGCCTCTGGTGATTGTTTAGCTTAGCATGATATACGATCAGAATGCGGATCTGTTAATTAGGTTTTGGAGCCAAGCGCATATTTGGTTTTAAGACCTTCATGTTCGGCGACTTTATATTTTTGACTATGAAATAATTATATTTGGTTGGCGTTTGGATTTGTGATGCTGATAGAAACCGGAATAGATTGCAGTGAAACGGCGATATGATAGATACCGTTATATGGTTGAGTGACCTTTGTGGTAGTGCTAAACAACAATAGATAATGGCAGCATCAGTATGTAGTTTAGAGTATTTTGAGGTTTGGCATTCGGTTTTTAAAGTTAGATACACAGTCCATTATACTTCATTTACGGGGCAGAAGATTTATATCGTTAGAACAAAGAGCAGCTAATTGCGTGAGATTCGAGTGTGTGCGGCTTCCAAGTTAGACTTGGGTTTAATGCAACCCTTATATATTATGTGAAGGTTAAGCAAAGGGCTAATCCTTAAGCTTTGTATATTGAGAACGTCGTAGAATGTTTTTAACTTCCGTCCTTAAAACTTTCAATTGGATAAATGCCCAAGTAAGCGTTTTGGTAATTATAAGATATTTATTTCATGTAATTGGTATATGGTATTTCTAGTTGCGAAATAAAAACAGCCAATCGTAGCCATGTCCCTTGTACAGATACCAACAACAAAACAGCAGGCCATATTCGTATGAATCACACTGTAAACATGCTTTGCCAATTTGTATTACCCTACTGCTCAAACGCAATATTGTAGTAAGCTTTAAGCCATTTAATGCTTGAATTAACTACCGTATCATGTATGGCGAACTAGAAATTGAAACAAGATTGTCCCGGTTACAAGCGGTGTACGCAATATCATAAACCTATCTGGGACATGTTGCTCTGGTGCTTAATAAACACCAAAAAAGCGAGCAAATAATATGTCGCGTGCAATCCAGCATAACAAGGACAGTATCAATTAACAAAACGCATCGGAATGTGCGCTATTACAAAATTTTGAGGATGAATGAATTATAGCGCTTAAAATAGAATGAGCACCTATGCGAGCAATGCTGCAATATTTTCCATTAATAACAGTGTTTCAGGCTGTTTCTATAACCATCATTATACTAAAGTGAGGATTCAGTTGTACTGTTCGGTTTATAAGTGTATGTTTGACGACATTGTTCAACAGCTTTGTTCACGTTCAACTTACTATGATCTAAGTATCAAATCCTCTGCTGCTGTGTAGTGTCCCGTAATTTATTAAACGAAGTCAACACTTGACACAAATTTTACAACAAAGCAATTGATTGATTCAATATGAAATTTGTATAAAACTGTTTATACGTAATGCTTACATTTCCTTTGTGAATGTTAGTTTTGTGTTGACATCAATACATTGGCTATACTGCTCCACTGATATACGGATTTTAATTAACTATTCAAAGAAAATCAGCCAATCGACAGTACAGTAAGAGATCGGGTTACAGATGTTCCGCACAAATCTATGTAAAGTGTATAAACCTATTTTACACGGTCTAGCGGCTGCTATGATAGTAATATAACACCGCTGTGACTATAATAAGATCAACTAATTCCGTATGCGCTGGGAAACTATAAGTCCACTACATCCGTTAATTATCATGTTACGCATTATACTAACACGAAATTCGGACTAATTTTGCTCTGAAAGAGGGTTGTTCAACCAAAGCTACTAGTAAAGAGTGATACAGCAATTCGGAGTGCGTTATGTGAATAGGTACAAATCGCCAGCAAGAGACGAAACCCCAACTGCCGTAGAACCAGTAAAACGTGGCATACGTTGCGTAATTAGCCACGAAATTATATGTCTAACATCATGAAATACTCGGTATACACACGAATAGAATTGGGTATGTTTACACCATTGTTCTTGGTTCTGAACTTTCAATAAAATCTCAAAGTGTGTTTAAGCATATATTCTTACAAAAATACTCAAGTCGAATTCCATTTGGAGCACTGTGGCCATATGTATTGTGGCTACTTTTTAATCGAAGGCTATGTTCAGCAGCCATATAGTTTATTTAAGTTGTAACTATTTGATACTTGCAAGTAGCACACATATTTCTCAACATACCGTCTAATAACTGAGTTATAAGCTTTGATTGAACACAATAATGTTAAAATTATACCGATGCTGTCACTCACATGCACGAAAAATTTAGCAGCAAGCCACTTTCAACCGATTGATTACTTTGGTTTCATTATACGTAATTTACAGCAGGAATAGTTGAAAATATAATCTTAGTTTAAAGGGCTTTTAACATATTACTGACTTTCGTTAAGTAATAAATAACAGGTTAGTCGTTAGTGCTCGGCATTATGTCGGTTCCTATTTATGACCTTGCGCCTGGTTCAGTATGTCAAAAACTAGAAAAGAAAGGCTTACGTTTCGAATCTAAGACTAATTCTCGAACTTTAGAGTTAAGCATTGTTCTACCACGCAATTATAACACTATTTAGGGCATGGTTTCGTCGATGTATACTAATTTATTGATGGATATTAGATGAAAAGTGTCAGGTAAATTTAAGGTACCGTAAATATAAATTGAATATTAGCTACGTGTGTCAACCGAAAATATACTAAAATTCGATGAAATTTTGATCTAAATTTGCCATTAAACTGGAATACCGGATCCAGTGGAATAAATATTTAAAGTGACAACACACGAGGTCCTCATATATCTTGTGATATGACTAATTTGTGATTTGTTCTTACCTGCAATTTCATACAAGTGATACCGAAAATCCTGAATCGAACTGTTATCAGATTTCAATTTTTAACGACGGTTGAGCAGTTTTCACTTACGAACAGAATCTTGTGTTGTCAAATGTATAATCACGTACACGCAGAACCTACGTAGCATTGTACTAAAAGTATCTTGAGTAAAATTGGCTAATGCATTCCAAGCATACTTTTGTTGCAAATAATATTATAAAGTTTACATAACGAGACATGGCCAAAAAGTGATGATATATAATAGCAGAAATAAGGCGGGGTGTAGATGTTTAAGTTATACACCAAGACTGCTAGAATACATTAAAAGAACCATTTTGTGCTATCGTTGAAACCGATCCGACCAGCCTTTGTTGAGTTATGGCTATCGAAAGCTCCATCGTGAATTATTTGTACAAGCTATGTGATCTTAATTAAATGATGAAACGCCGTAAACGGTAGGTGGAAATATATACTAAAACACAGTCAGTGAAAAAAATTATCCCTGTGAAAAAAAATTTAATTTTATAGATGTAGTTAATTTAGTAAAGACTGTCACAATTAAATCTTAATTAATGTTCTTTTATAGAAATATAATTATATATTGGATATCTATACTTATGGATTAGCGAATCGGTATATCACGGCCGTCCGTCAGATGACGAGAACGCGTTGTTCGGTTGAGAAGTTTATTTTCGCTTATCATGTTTCAACAATTCATATTCACTTTTTAAATAGATTTTTAAAAGATAATATCTTAATAGTTTGACTCCCTACCGCAATTTATGTATACTCTTCTCAGCAGTAGCTGTCGGTTTCGACAAATATTTTAGGCGAAATTGGTACGCAGTGTTTCCTAGCTTTGAAAATAGGCGCCACGGCTTCGGTTTTGCTTGACAAATTGCCTTGTGTCAGCTCTGATGCCGGTTTTATGTCTCCATGGAACATAGAAAAAGGAAAAAACAGTACAAGTGCAATGATTGCAATAGAGGTAATATTATTTTAAAGTCTAGCATATGAAAAAAGTTACCGTCATTTTCAAAAGTAAACACTGGTATTTCTATTTTGACAAATTGATAGATTAGCTGTATCTGTGAGTATGTTTTATATCTGTGGTTTAAATTAGGTAGATCACAGTTCGAGCCAACGCAACAGTCATAGTGTAGCATTAGAGCAATGACTAATGCATCATTTACCTTAGGATGTGTGCGCCTACTGCCGAATTCTGTCACAGAGCCAATTCCGGCACGTGACAAAAAGAGCAGCCAAATCCGGCCCCTCATACATGAAATAAATAGCTAAGCCCTGCTAGTATGTTCGTATGATGTCAGGGTTTGATAGTCGGGACGGACTACTGAAAAATATTTATTACCTTCAGTTTAGCGGATTGTGCGACAGGAAAAATATTTACCACAAAAAAGGCAAAGTTAGTATAGTGTTTGGGGGTATTAAGGACACCGAAAATATTAGCTGTCGCCTAATAAGGACATTAACACTTTTAATCGTAAAATCACAACTAAACAAAACTGAAAAAAGTTTTTTTTACATATTCCAAATCCGCGCCATGGCATAATGTCTTAAACGAAAAATTGCGCCACAGCATCTTGTTGCTAAGCAGAAATAAGCTAAAATAAAAAATTGCCCTTATTAGCCGGACTTCGGCGAATAAGGACATTGTATCCGTTTAAGTGTCCCCGTCGTTCCAGGTAATAAGGACAATGTGGATAGAAAGATTTTCCATCAATTGACTACCCGCAAATAAGTTCGTCCAGCGTAATCAGTAACTCAAGGATTAGCAGAATCATTGTAATGTCTCAGAATAAGGCAACTAGAGGCTTGTTGCTGTTAATTCTGCCGACAGAACGGAAACAGTTACAGATGCTTTTATAACAGTATATATATCATGTTTGAAATATGTAGTTTTAGATAAACACAAATATGTAAAGATCCCTCAGCTGTCATAATATATGTATGCAATATCACTTTTTCTCATTTGTGCAACACAAATCTTGCAAAAAATATCGCAGCGTCCGATTTCTTTGATAAGAGATATTCTCGTGCTGCCAGCGGTCGCATTCGCTACTTTGCGACCATTTAGCTTCTGTGTCAAACTTTTTGTCTTTGTTCCACGATATGTCGCATCCAGGACACATCCATGAGACTAATATTCATCAGGGATGAATATATTTTTCGAACCAGAACGGGGCAAAATGTTACTGGTCTCGTCTGTATCTTCGAGTTTTCCGTTTTATTTGATCAGAATATTAGTCTCGGTTTGATCTGGTTAGCAAATAATTAAAAGCAATGGCCCTAAATCCGACAGTCTCAACGCATCGTCTAGTATTTTCTAACCAATCCGTACAAACTTTTGTGACAATATTCACATGTCCTGGCGCTGTTACAAATATTGTTCCCGTCTAACTCTGCTGTAATCGCAATCTGCTTTTTCTAGATCTATATAGCCATTAAACTTCTCTGTTTTCCCACGTCTGCCATTCGTTTTCGACTACGCATATCACAGACAATGATTCTTCCAATTTACATATTGCATTTTCGTAGAAAATATAGCGAGAAGTTATTGCCGTTGGGTTTACCCTGTGTAATACAAAACAAAAATTCGACCCCTCTAGATGCTAAACTCAAAGATGGAAACATACAAACGTTGTTCAAGTTATAGGCAGGAATAACCGTCATCTATGAATCATTAACCTATTACGATAGATTCTACTCCGAGCAAGACACAATTTAAAAAGTGCTAAATTTGAAACCATAAGCTGCTAAGTTATGTGTTTAAGATAGATTATCAGTTGCTAGGTTCCCGCGCTAACCCAAAGTTTTGTTACAGCAACAGCAACGCTCAGAAACGCACGGTTGGATTAAAAAATTTTTACCATTGATTGCAGTTAATCATCGGCACATAGTGGTAGGAGAATTGCTCTTTATGTGTCCCTTTCGAAGAGGCTGGATAAAATAAAACACTTTTAACATAACTTTCACAGTGCAGTGGGCTTGTGTTATTGCAACCGCAGGATTGAAATCTATCTGATAACGGCTTTAACAGCTGAAACGACTCAAAAATCCAACATTTTGTCAAAATCGCTTAGATATTGCTGTTGTTGATTGCTTAAGTATGATGCATGGTGTTTTAAATTTTAACCGCGGTGTCCCTATAAAGTGCATACTGTACAGTCGACTTTGACCTTTCGAAATAAGGGGTACATATTTTCCGGATCAAAACGCCCAAATGTTACTGCTACCGTCTGTAACTTTGCATAGAATAGAGCGATTTGTTTAAAGTTCAGCTATGAATAATTGATGTCTATAAATTGAGTTTATTACCGTTTGAATTAGGTGTTAATCACGGTTTGATCTGAATCATACATGCTCGAAAAGGGACATAGTGGGACTATCCCATGGGCGTCAGACCACCCTCCACACTGGGAGGGGATCTGGGAATTTTTTCCCAGTGGGATAGGGACTTGCCCCTAAGGTACTGACCGCCTCCCTCCCCCTGGAAGGTAGCCTGATCCTTCGATGCTCCGCGCATCCTTCGCCGTATTCCCGCGGAAAATGGCGGCAAAAACTGATAGGAAATAGGCAAAAATTGATGGGGAATAGGCAAATATTAGTGGAAAATATGACAAATTGGTATCAATTGGCGACTGTGTAGAATGCGACTGTATGGAATGAGACTGTCTGGAATGAGATTGTGCGGAGTGTGACTCTATCGAAGCCGACTGTTGAATAATTTAAGTCTTAACTGTTGACAGGTAAATCATGTGAACTATAGCGTTTCAGTTTTGAATACAGCCTCGTTTCTTTAGTGTAGAATTTTAGAAAATCATATAGGCTAGCTATCGGAGTTACTATTTAACTTAAGTACAGACGACGGCCGACGACACCATTAAATATTGATTAAAGCTATAAATCCACGACTATATATGCCAGACAAAACAGGTGTACTGACACTAAAATTTGTTTCTTGTTTTCAACTTTACTTATATGTAGCAAATTGTAGATCTAAACAACTGTCCTTATTACCCTACCGAGTGTCAATATCCCGACCAGGTTCTTAATACCCGGATGTTGTCCTTATTAGACGGTTCGAAATGCAACAAGCTTTGTTCGATAAACATATTTTTTTGTTAATTTAACACACACAGAGATTGGCTACAATCTTTTCAGTTAGTTGTAAAAAAAATTACGCTAATAACAAGCCGTTAAAAAGTTAATCGAAAAACAGCTTAGTACCTCAAAGATCGTATTGAAAACGCATTAGATGAAAACTAAACAACATTCGCTTGATGTTGTTTATTGAATGAAGAGTACATATATAGACCGAGATGTCGCAATATTTGTCTAGAGTAGAGGCACAGCTATTCGTCAATCCAAGTCACGTGCTCGTGTATAACGCCAATCAGGAGATACGTGGGCTCAAATTAAAAGGTGTCCTTATTACCCGGGTTGTCATTAATAACCCCAAGCACTATAATACTTAAAGTAAGAGGCATAAATGCAGGTAAAGTAAATACATAAATATCGCTATTTCAAAATTTTTGTTTAAGCTCCTTTTACTAGACAAATTAGTAACATGTAAAACACGCCCTTTCATACATGAAAATTATACTATTGCAACTGGAAGGATGTTTTATGAATATATAACATATGTATCACCACTTTTCATTTTTCCGTCATTTTTCATTGTCGTCATGTATTTATGGCTTCTAGAGCCGATTCCGGCCCTTGTGACAATTTCTCAGCTTCCCTTTACTATTTGCTAATATATTTCTAAAGTCTGGCTCGGCCCAAAAATGTCACACTGGCTAATCGCGGCTAGCCAAGCTTGACTTTAGAGCCACTGTGACGAAATCCGGCCCTGCCGCACACACCTTCAGGTAAATGATGCATAATGCAGAGTGGTTCATGGCCGGTTCATAATTTTTTGATATCTGCATTTTGAGTATGTTTTTATATATGTGGTATAGACAAGGTACAGTACAGTACAGGACCTACCAACCCAACGGTCATAGTGAAGCGTCCGAGCATTCTCTAGTGCAGAGTGGTACAAAGTCAGTTTTAAAATTTATTTAGTTAATTTTCTAGTTTTTTAGAGTTATGCATTTGACATAATGAAGAGACGCTGTCTTTTGCAAGCTAACTTGGTAGTTCTAGATTGATTTTTAAATTTTAATGTGTGAAACAGCTTGTTTTGCATCACTAAGAAAACTCAAATATGTGTGCAATGTTCTACATCTGCTGCTAATTTGTACAGAGCAAAACAATATCAGCTGCAATCAAGCATTTGTTATATTTAAATTATTCAAAAAGTTTCCCACTTTCACCATCAGCCTAGCGAATCTGATAAGCATTAACTTGATCTAGTTCATTGCACTAGTATACTCTTGCCACACAAATAAACAATTGGTACAAAAATGTACCCGGTTTGAAAATATCCACCAAGTTTGCAAAAATTTTACTCACTTTTAAAAAAGTTTAGCCAATTTGAAGACAGTTTGACCAGTTTAAAAACATTTTAGCCACTTTTAAAATTTTAAATTTAAGTTTTTAAATTTTTTTAATTTTTTAAATTTTTTTTAATTTAAATTTAAAATTTTACCCACTTTTAAAAAATTTTAACCAATTTGAAGACAGTTTGACCAGCTTTAAAACATTTTAGCCAATTAGAAAAAATTGCCCCGTACACTCAAAATGCTTATGCTGAATATTTAGTAATATTAAGCTTATTTTGCGCATAACTATGTCCAATATCTTAAATGCCTTAAACTTTGCTTAATATTTAGCAATTTATGCTACTTATTTAGCATAATTATGCTAAATGAGGACTTGAAATGTTTAGCATAAATAAGTTTAATATTTAAAAGGATTTAAAGACTTACATTTTAAGCATAATATTGCTAACTATTAAGTACGATTAAGTACGAAAACCTTATTTTTGCTACTTAAATTATTTAACATAATTATGCTTAAATGTTAGTTAGCATTAAAAAGCTTAATATTTAGCATCAGATTTTGCGAAAAGTTTGCAATAAGTAGAATTATGATTGAAATTAAGGATAATTATGCCCGATTTTTGTTAAGAGCGAGACGATACTAAATTTATCAAGCATAAGCATTTTCTATGCTGAAAAATTTTACCTAATTTAAATACTTTAAATAGTTTAATCTGTTTGCTAAACCCATGCATTGAATTTCCAGTCTATGCACGATTTATACAATAATTATAAACGCATGTTGGAACACCAGATCATGGACCCTATATAGACTATAACTTTGGTATGTTTCCCAATCTATTGTTATTACTATTATTGCAGACGTGAAACCAGCCGAGAGTAGAGCCCGCGGTTGTAGCTTGCAAGACTAGCGCACCACTGAGCCCGGTCAACTTGTTTTGAAGCTACGCAATGTACTCTAGTTTAGTGTGGCACAACGTCGTTTCGCAGCTGGATTCGCAAGTTGAGTTTTGTTAAGAAGCTCCGTGCAGATGATGATATCGCTTCACCAAATGAAAAGATCCATGAGAGGTAGTCATGTTGTACTAACCGCAACTAGAATGCGGGCATCTAGCCGGAAACAGTTAGTTTACTGCCATTACAGTTCAATTTCTGATTAGCTAAAGCTAAAGTTACGCTATGGGCGTTAGGCTAATGCGAATGGTGCTGAATATATTGTTGTATCTCCAAAATTGACGAATTTCTGCCTTGGGCTAGCTAACAGGAAAGCGAAGGACCCTAGTGCAGCGCTACATTATAAACTTCATTTATTTAAACCAAATCTTTAAGTGTGATCTAGTTAAGAATATCACCGTATAAGCAGCGTGAGTTACTTATATTATTCGATTATTCAACTATCTTACTACATTCTGTAGGCACGATGTCATTTCCAAATTCTATAACTAGCAAAAATCAAATTTTCAAGTAAATTTCAGCAAATAATCACTTTATAATCAAGATTACTGAAAACACAATGTGTCGGAAAGTTCGGAAATTCAGAACTAAACTTCGTTTTCGCTGCCGGCCAACCTGATTAAGATAAAGCTATAATAAAACCTACTTAGTTTATTATTGTCTTCAATCACTTCGTCTAGTTTGTGTCATTTTCATTTTCTAATTTTACATGCATTTCTTTTGAAAGAAGAGGGTTTAAATGTTTACCGCGAAACAATATCTTTAATAGTATACTAAGCGCCTAGGTCGGCAAATCCTCAACTACCATCAAATTTGTTGGACCTTAACGATAATCATAATCGAAAAAAAAGAGAAACAAAAAGGAAAGCAATCAGAACCAGAAACATGGCCTTCTTCACTAGCTATGTAATAAATTGCCATTATACTAGGCGCAATAAGATTATAACTCAGAAATGAGCAGAAATTGGTTTTGACCATCGTCGTCGCAAACTTCAGCTTGGACATAGCCAAGCGTAGTAAAAGACACAACTAGGTGACCATATCTCTGCGGAAAAACACAATATAATGGATTTGTTTATTTTCTATAAAGCTGTGGATTTGCTACAAAAAATGCGTGTTTTTTTAATTTATTGCACTAAAAGCCCAACGGTAGTTGGGTATAAAATATACAGAGGCACCTCGGTCGGCGAACTCCAAACTTGTATGAAAATTAGACTTTCTTTTAATAATCAATCAAAAACAAGAAACAAAAGGTTAGTAAATAATACGGGTCTTTTTCTTGTGCCGTCACCACACTGAAATTGGGTAATTTTGAAGATACAGCGATAATTCGGGATTTTATTTTTGGATTCTTTTTCTAAAATGAAAAATTTTGAGAAAAATCTCTATAAATGTGTAATTTTATTTATCATTTGAGAAGAATAATCTGAGTCGGGTCACGGATTAACGATTTAGGAGAAAGACTAAAGCTTAGTCTTAATCTTAGACTTAGGAATTCACATAGCTTTCAATTACTTATTAACGCGTTAGCTTATTCAACTTATTTTACCATGATTCCGATCAGCCGTGCGGTTCGAATAATGTGTAAAATTATACATTTATCAAGGAATTTTGAGGCAATGGAAGTGAAAATCCATAATCTATATGATATATTTTTCATTTCAGTCCTAAGTGATAACGCGGCGCTCGCGTTGTAATATCCCCACTGTTTTGGAACTTTTGTCCCCTGTAGTCGCAATTCTGCCGTATCGACAGGCGGGGTCACACCCATACCGTAAATCAATTTATGAAGGTATACAACCCTATCTAATTATCCATAAATTTTTTTGCGAAAAACATGGGGTGTCTAAGACAGCCTGCTGTCGATGGTGTGATTGATACTGTACGGGTACAAATGTTCCAAGCGTTGTGGACATCATAACATGAACGCCGCATAAGTCTGTGTTGCAATTAACTCTAGCGCTAACTGAACTATGATCTTATCTTAATTTTGTCACATTCTACTTCATTGAAATATGTGTTGTGTAGGGTTTATTTTTATATTAAACCTTGTATCCGGAATAATCACAGCTAAACGAAGGACATTAGAGAAATGTTATTTCATACAACCGGGCTGCAACAAAATATATTTTGCTCAAGCCATGATAATTTAAAAATGTCATCATGCTACAAATGCGCAGTTTTTCGAAACATGTCAAGATTTGTAAGCATAACAGGGGAAACAGTGTGAGCACAGCGTGGCAAAAATTTGATGTTCGGTTGTCAGCAAAAGCTAAAGGTATGCTTAGGTTTACGCTTAGGCTCAGGCTAGAGACAAAACATACAGAGATTACCTTGCGAGGTGTCACAAAGTGAAAATTATACGCCAGGCGGACATCTTGACAAAAGACGGCATTTATACTTTTAACTTTCCAAGACAGAACTTTTTGGTTTAATACCTCACTAACCTTTGGTAGTTCAACTTTGTAACTATTTTTTCACAGGTTCTGTTGGTAATAAATTTTTTGATTTACAATGCCAGTGACATAATATCCCCATATGTAGATTCTTTTGTCGGCTCAGCTTTGCGAAGCATACAACATTTCCAGATAGTTTGTTTTATTTTTTAGTTTTCCGTTGCCGCCTTATTCTATCAAGCGCTCCCGTTGGTATTGGCAAAGCTGTAAGATAATGTGCATATCTAGCAAGTGTCAATAGAAATCATTGTGACTGATTAAATTGCGATACCGGATTTTTCTCTGTTGAAATAACAAATGGTTGATTGATATATTAATTAATTAGCAAAAGACTCTCATTCCTATTACCGTAAAGTGACTGACAGCAGCTTTGTCTTTCGAATCACGGGTTAAGCCAGTACGGTAAAGCTGTTTAGAACAGTGCCAGAGAACCTATTCAATGGCGAACAATATCCCAAAGCAAATTATTAGAAGAACTTTGAACCATAAAAAGCTTTTACAATGAAAAACCGTTTTGGTCAAGTCTGTATCGGTGTTTACCAAACCTGAGTCAGAAGAAAATTCAATGAAATGTAATATTAAAAACCCACAGCGACTCTGACATCTGTCTAGCGATTAAGAATGTTTTTACCGTTTAGGCCACATTTCTTAATAAAATATTAATTTTTGATACAGGAACGTTGTTGGTTTAATAGTAGAGTGTACTGCAAAATTTTTTAAATTGTGAACTCCGCCTTTACTTTTTGCACAGGAAAAGAAAAATTATTTTCTGTTCATTAAAAACATTGAACCAAGTTCTTCGGGCATAAAATGAAATTTATAAGATGGTCCTAAACTCAATGGACTCAAATCTAACTATAATTATGAAAATTTTCCTGTGAAATCAACTGTGAAACGATACACGAACGATGTCTACGGTGGAGAATGTGGGCCACTACATTGCAAGACCAGTGCGCTAATACTACACTACATGCAATGATCAACTACCGTTGATGCTACACGTAGTCCGGCTTAGTGAGCAGTTACAACCTTTCCAAATTTGTAATCTCATTCGTATAAACTTTGCTTAAGGCGTGTTCACACGCTCAAACTTTTTGCTCAGATTTTGATCAAAATTTGACGCTGATTTTAAATGAATATTGCGATATTTCAGAATTTGAGATCAAAGTTTGAGCTCAAACTTTTTCAGGTAATACATCTCGTCCATGATTGGCTACAGGAATATTGATGAAAACGTTTGAACAGTGTTCACACGTTCAAATTTGCAAAAAATGCAAAAAAGATACTTCAACTTTTGATCAAAATTTGAACTCCAATTTTGATCAAAGTTTGAGCAAAAAGTTTGAGCGTCTGAACACGCCTTTAGGATATCGATATCAATTGTTTTACTATTGTTTAAGTCTCTTTATCACCTCCGTTCGAAATACATTTTACGTGTCAACACAAACATTGAAATAAAGTAAAAATTATTATGGAATAACAAAACAAAATTTTAAGACATAAATCTTAATATGTTTTGTATTAGCATTATCGTTTTGATAAAAGACGTATATATCTTTCAAACAAACAATTGTTTATTAGATTCTTCTTTAGATGTGTTGACATATATGCTTGTGAATAAAAAGACCGTTTTCAGGTTATTAAGATTCCGGCCGGTGGGATCCGATTCGTTTAGATCCATTCCGGTTTCCGTTCGGTTAAGCTGCAACACGAGCAAACTATACTTGCCATATACGTGTGTATATGTATATGTATACGCACTACCTGACCCGACTCGTTTCCGATTTGCTTCTTATAAAGATTGTGCATGCTGTATCGAATTGGATTCGGATCGGATTGGATGCAGTGTGAACACACCAAAATATGTAACAAGGTTCATTGTGAAAAGTAAACTTCAGGTTGACATTTGATATATGAATAATATTTTTCTTAACCGAAATATGTGACAGTTGCACAGTAATTTTTAAATTGTCCGCTCCTTATTAAATCAATAAAAATTTAAATTTAACACCGATATTTAGATTCGGAAGAACATAAGAATTTTTGTCGGAGGTATACCTGTGTCGGAGGAAATGAGTACCAGAACCAAACCACACAATAATAAGACTATGATTACGTTAAAAACACACAGAATACTCCTAATACAATGCTGTTAATCTAAATGCGACAATGTCTGATATTAAAAATTGGACCACATTGCTTTTAATATGATGTAATAATATATTAAGTATTTAGCAGCTGCTTGCTGCAAAGGACGTCATACATGCTCATAGGACGGGAAAGGTGAATTATTCCCCCTCGAGTCGTCGCCCCACTCGTTTTGGCGTGAAGCGCCTCCCTTCTCCATACCCACCCCTCAAAAGGACGCAACACAGCCACCTCAGGCGCCGAACGCTAGGCCGCACCGCCCCACCTCTGCCTGAAGACTCTCTATACCCGTAAGACCTGGTCCTTATGGCATGTATGCACTATGTGTATGTGCTGAGTGTGTCCAGAGACGAAAAGAAAGTCAGAGCCTAACGACGGGGACGATAACATACTTTCTTACATAACATATATATACATAATATCAAATATATATTTCAAAATTTCAATTACATTTTCATTTACGAATTCTATTACCAGCAAAACTTGAAAGTTCTTATTGCTAACTACACCATGTTTATAATTAAGTATAAAATCAGATACAATTATCATTTCAAAGCTGACAGTTACATCTATCACTCATGTATGCTATGTACTACTGGTTAAATTTAACATTTGAAAAAATGATTATAAAGATTCAAATTTTATATAGCTATTCCAGCGTAGAGCTCAACTTATTCGGCTTCATATATTGCAACGTTCGCCCCAAATTCGTAATATTTTTTACCAGGTGATATTTTTTATGAAAATTTCATATTGATTACAAATAGGTTTCCTACGACCGATTTCTTCAACTTCGATAGAAAATTGTATTTTAATTTTTACTTATGTACTATAATTTAGTTATATAACGTCTTTCACAAAACGGTGAAACCTAGCGGCATTACATCTTTACCGCGTTTTCCAAAATATGTGTACCGCGTCAAACCAATCTAAAAAAATTTAAGCAAATCATTTTGTCAAAACCTATCCTCGTTTGGGCAAAAGTAACCCTGAGGGCGGAAATACAATGCAGGCCATGCCGTTCTCGATACACTACGCCTAAGGCTTAATCTTTGCCTAAGCTAAGGTACCTATATGAGACATACACTAAGCCTAAGCATAAATCGGGGCGCTGCCCCAAACCTTCCGCTCTAAGCTGTTCTTTTTTCTAACGCTATAACGAACCGCACCTCAGCATTATTTAGGCCCTTGCTTGAGCTAACGAAAACACTAGTACACTGTAAAAACGTTGACTCGTATTTGCCGTAATCGAGTCGGTTCGAAATTAGTCTAATGTAACGCAGTCTGACCCAGTGTTGACTCACACTAATGAATTGTCTGTTATAAGACTAGACACAGTGGCTTGGTTGGGTTACCGTAGGTACTTTTTCAACCGTAAAGTCGTTACTCAATCCGGTCTGGTATCACTGAAACTTCTGCTCCTAAGTCACAAAATTAAGTAGCATACGTGAGAAAAAGTCGATTATGGAGACGCCACTTGTGATTTCAACATACCATTTTGAACCTCGTACAGGCCGAAAAACTTCGGGAAACGGTGATCTGGACCGCCCGCTGCATATAGCGGCTATTTGATTTTATATTTTATTTCAAACATAAAGTATCGCTGGTAACACGTTTATATACTAATCCAGGATTGAGAATTGCTGAATTTCAGAACTGTTGGATGTTTTGAGAAATTCTGAAATACATATTGCTAAAACAAGTCTACTTTTATATGTTATATATATTTTAATTATACTATACATTATTACATGTTGTACACAGAAGGCCTATCAGCGGCTAATCCAAAGTAACGCAGGATTCACATTCTATTCCATGCATCGGCTCATAGCCCCAAGTTGATTGAGCCGGAATGACAGCTGCTAGCTGACAAAGCCTCGATCCCAAGTACAAATTCATTTCTAGCGTTACACCATGTATAGAATTCCGCAACATATATATAAATCAACTTCTAAATTGCTATTGACATATACACTATTTGCAAGTTAGTAGTGCAACTGTCACTCCGGCTCCGTCAGCGGCTAACCCAAACTAACGCAGGATTCACATTCTGTTCCATGTATCACCTCGTAACCCCAAGTTGATGGAGCCGGAGTGACAGCTGCTAGCTGACAAAGCCTCGATCCCATGTACAAATTCATTTCTAGCGTTACACCATGTACAGAATTCTCCAACAGATATATAAAACAACTTCTAAATTGCTATTGACATATACACTATTTGCAAGTTAGTAGTGCAACTGTCACTCCGGCTCCGTCAGCGGCTAACCCAAACTAACGCAGGATTCACATTCTGTTCCATGTATCACCTCGTAACCCCAAGTTGATGGAGCCGGAGTGACAGCTGCTACTGACAAAGCCTCGATCCCATGTACAAATTCATTTCTGGCGTTACACCATGTACAGAATTCTCCAACAGATATATAAAACAACTTCTAAATTGCTATTGACATATACACTATTTGCAAGTTAGTAGTGCAACTGTCACTCCGGCTCCGTCAGCGGCTAACCCAAACTAACGCAGGATTCACATTCTGTTCCATGTATCACCTCGTAACCCCAAGTTGATGGAGCCGGAGTGACAGCTGCTAGCTGACAAAGCCTCGATCCCATGTACAAATTCATTTCTGGCGTTACACCATGCACAGAATTTTTCAACAGATATATAAAACAACTTCTAAATTGCTATTGACATATACTCTATTTGCAAGTTAGTAGTACAACTGTCACTCCGGCTTCATCAGCGGCTAACCCAAACTAACGCAGGATTCACATTCTGTTCCATGCATCGCCTCATACCCCCAAGTTGATTGAGCCGGAGTGACTGCTGCTAGTTGACAAAGCCTCGATCCCATGTACAAATTGATTGCTAGCGTTACACCATGTACAGAGTTCTGCAACAGATATATAAAACAGCTTCTAAATTGCTATTGACACATACACTATTTGCAAGTTAGTAGTGCAACTGTCACTCCGGCTTCATCAGCGGCTAACCCAAACTAACGCAGGATTCACATTCTGTTCCATGCATCGCCTCATAACCCCAAGTTGATGGAGCCGGAGTGACTGCTGCTAGTTGACAAAGCCTCGATCCCATGTACAAATTGATTGCTAGCGTTACACCATGTACAGAGTTCTGCAACAGATATATAAAACAGCTTCTAAATTGCTATTGACACATACACTATTTGCAAGTTAGTAGTGCAACTTCAATTACGCCATCAGCAAATTAGTACCACTGTCGTGACGTAAATGCAACTATAATAGCCGCATTGTCACGCCAATATCTATAAATTGCTTCAACTGTCATAGCTGTATGCATAGTTAGTGTTCACTTCAATTGGTTTAATTCGTCATATTTCTCAGTTGTACAATCAGAATATCATTTTATTATAGGAATATCAGGAGTTGGTGAGCTGATTGCTCCATTATTTTCAAACTATCACATCTTCCTATCAAACCAATCCCCGTACTTTACGTTTCCCTAAGATTATTTACCAAATCACAAAAAGTAATCAACCGCGAGCCAATGATAAGTAATTCTGCTAGTGTTTGTCGCTGCTCCCGAATTTGTCGACAGATATACATCTTGGACGATTTTCTCTCCTTCAGTTTGCAACTCGGTTTAAAATCAATCATACAAAAACGCAGCTAGGCAAAAATAGATTTTAATTCGATCCCGAACTCAATATCGGGCAATTTCAGGTGATCTTTTAGTTGGTAATCAGTGATATTCGGCATCTGCGCATTATTTGCATGATTCTGGAAAGATATGTAATGCTTTATATAAGATATGCCATAAAATGTACAAACTTATATTATATTTCTAGTTTCAACATAGTAAAATTTTTAGTGTTTGGATTATTAAAAAAATGTGACCTGTGGATCGCCAAATTTTCGTTGTTTGCTTTAATTATTGAAGTACATTAGAAGCAGGATGTGGCAGTGCAAGTATTAAATTTTATTCACAAAAAATCATTAGCCATAATCGTATATATTCGCATAAAAACATGTAAAAGTGTCAAATCCATTTATCAATCCCTGCTAGATATCATACTTAATGCAACCATTCAGCTATTTTCTTTGAATAAAATAAAAAATCAATGGCTTCAACCTCGTTCAAATCTCGTCTTGAAAGTCGATTTATTCATATGCGATGTAGCAATCTATGTGTTGCAAGCGTCACGTTTACATTCGGCATTACGGCACTGCTGTTTCTAGTTGGGAGCGCTATTCCAACCGAATGGCTATTTGTTGTCGAACCAATGATATTACAACCGGCTGAGTTAAACGAAGCTGTAGCTGACATTGACGATATCAAAATGTGGAAGGGCGGAGCCAAATTTGAACATGTAAGCTATATATGAAAGGCTATTCTAGCAATTGACGTAAAAATAATGATTATTCTTAAAATACTATTAATGAAACACACTCAGTGTCTAAAGATTTGTCTTGGTACTATGTCCGTTGTTTGCTGTATTTTTGTAGGTTGAATCCAACGTGTCAACTATATCCACGATGGAACATCATATCGTTCCCTGAAATAAATTGAGACGTATGATGATTCTTTCCTCTCCCACCGATTTTGCAATGGAACCAATATTTCTAGTTGCAAACGTATGAATATGAACTTCCCCCTAAAATCTGGATCAACAAAATATCACTTCCTTATCATATACGACTCATACTCTTATTCATACGCATTATCCTGTGAACGCCGCATAAACAAAAATGAACTTATGAAGTGTTCCTGTACGACACAAGACAAGGCAACACTAACACACTTCAAGATTATTTATACTTGGACTGGAAGCACA
Source organism: Trileptium ribeirensis (assembly GCA_030248225.1). Taxonomy (NCBI): domain Eukaryota; kingdom Metazoa; phylum Nematoda; class Enoplea; order Enoplida; family Thoracostomopsidae; genus Trileptium; species Trileptium ribeirensis. The sequence continues at coordinate 75,998 of JASANE010029999.1, read as the reverse complement.
TTTGCTGAACAGTGCCATTTGTCAACTTAGGCAAATGCAATGAAATATATATTTTTACTGGGAACATGGCCGAATTCTTTGCATTTCGAAGACTACACATTGATCTGTACTTGTCTTCAGTGTGTATATCATATTTTGTAACAGTAAGACAGTCCGTACACAAAAACTGTAAAAAAATTTTTTGGTATGTCTTAACGCCCGGCAGACTGAAACTCTATGCCTAACTTTTTCAATTTAATGTTTTAGATTTTGAAAATAAACGCATAAGCTATATTTCAAACTATCAATCATAATTTTAAATCCATTTTTGTACAATAACATTGCGAATTTGTTTCTCCTCTCGGCTACATATTGTGACATTTTAACATGCTTCTGGTAAAGCATATTTTTTGGCTATTTTTGCGGACTTATAATCAGACGCAGCAGCCATCAAAACGCCATAAGCAGGTCCAGACAAATCGAGATTGCCCATTTCTATATATAGCAATGTTTTCTGATGTCGATAGCTTTCAGTTTTATGCTTTTATACTCACAAGTTATTTCAGCAGAAGAATTTATAGGTTATTTTTCATAGGTATTTAAAACCGAAAATGAGTTTCTTGTCACACGCTACCTGATAATAATTTAAATGTTTTGTGCTAAGATCACTAACTAATGTAGAACTGTGGATTGTTTTCAGGAAGAAACCGTACTTATTCTGTATTCGACTGGATATTGGCGAATGTGTCGGGCAATTTCTAACGAACAGAACAAATCTGATCAATGGTTTGAATTGTTTCGAACAATTGGTATATCTAAGCAAATAATTTGTATAAGTTTTTATAAAAGTCTTTTCGATCACTATTATGTTTGCTCAACTTAAGTGAAAAAGTTTGTTGTCAATTGCCTAAATTTATTGGACATTCTATTTTCTTAAATTACAGTAATGCGGCGTTAATAGTAATGGTGTACTGCACATCATATTGCTGGCGGTGTTATGCAACAAAAATTTCATATTTCGGGAGATTTATAACGTAAACGTTGCATTAATTTTTGAACTATGATATATACATCAAACGCAAAGCTTGATTCAGGCGATTACAGATATGACAACTTATAGATTAAACAACACCGGCGCTCCGATTCATCCGCGCTTGTGAGATACTAGTATGTACTAGGACCAGTTCTGGCCCTAAGGGATCCCAGCTGCACCACCGTTTTTTTTTTTGGTGTGTGGTGCCCGGACAACCCCGGCTTCCACGACTCCCCGGTGATCTATGCGATGACCTAAGGGAACCGCTTAGCTTAGTAGGCTGCCGGCGGGTTAACCAGGGTGTTCGGCCCGGCCCCTATTTTGGCCCACGTATCTAGTGGTACGAAGGTTTTTTACCAGAGATTCGCTTGTTTTTCTGGTACCTCAGTGTCTAATTCCCTCAAAAATGCGGGTTTTACCCTGTCAACAGATACTTTTTGCGGTTTTTCGTTAATTAAAATTGTCACGATCTTGGAGTCCCGATCGAGAACTTCAAATGGCCCTATATAGCGCGGATGTAGGCTAGTCTTAGGCGAGATGTCAAGCATCCAAACGAATTTAGCCACATTAAGTTCTTTTGGAATATAACTGTGTCCAGCGTATTCCCGAATGGGAGGTTTAAAATTTCGAATTGCCCCGAATAATTTTGATATAAATTCGGGCGTGGCTTGAGAGTATTCGGGTTTTGTTTCCATAAAGAAATGATGCGGTAGATCAAGAGATGTCCCATAAAGCAAACTTGCAGGACTAGTACCTTCTTTATTAATGGTTGTTCTTAAACCTAAGAGGATAAGTGGTAATGTCAGAGACCATTGTTTGTTATCACAATGGGCTCTTAATGATTGTTTTAATGTTCGATGGAATCGCTCGATCGTTCCATTGCACGCGGGGTGGTATGCGGTCGTGCGTTTGCGATGTATTCCGAGCTGTCGCATCAACTCGCTCCATAGTCCTGATTCGAACTGAGTGCCACGATCTGAAACGATAATGCGGGGAACACCATACCTACTTACCCAAGTGCTTATTAATGCGGTGGCTACGGTTTCAGAACTGATGTCCTTAACTGGAACTACCTCGGCCCAGCGTGTAAAACGGTCAATAATTGTAACCAAATACGAATAACCTTCTGACGGAGGCAAAGGTCCTACGATATCGATGTGTATCGTGTGCAATCGAGCACTTGTAGGAATTGTTCCTATTGAGGCTTTCGTGTGGCGTGTAACTTTTGCGGCTTGGCAAAATCTGCAGCACTTAGCCCATCTTCTCACATCTTTATTCATTCCTGGCCAAACGTATTTTTCTGCTACTGTTCGTAAAGTTGCGTTTGGACCAGGATGTGATAGATTATGAATTTCATGAAATATTTGACGTCGAAGACATGATGGGACATATGGTCTAAATGCTGCCGACCTTCCGTCACATACTATATCGCTACTTTCTAGGTTCCAATGCTTTACTTGTAAATTATTTTTTTTTGAAAAATTTTTGCAACTCACTATCTTGTTTTTGAGCGTTTTCCCAATCAGACCCTTTTTGTCCCATAATAGTTGAAATTGAACGCGATAATGCATCTGCAACAATGTTTTCCGAACCTGAAACATGCTCAATAGTGCAACTGAATTCTGAAATATACGAAAGCCATCCAGCTTTTTGTGGTGTGGGCGTATTCATGTGCATTGCATTAACTAGCGGTTTATGATCGGTTTTGATTACAAACTGCACGCCCAGTAGCCACGAAAAATGTTTGAGTACTAAATAAATTGCCAATAGCTCTCTATCAAACGCCGATTTTTTAGTTTCTAAGTCGGTAAATTTTCGAGAGAAAAATGCTAATGGTTGTTTATTATCATGATTAACTTGATGCAGTACAGCACCGGCTGCAACAGTGGATGCGTCAGTAGTTAATTCTAAATTAGCTATTTTGCTTGGAAAAGCTAGTGTTATGCTCTGTTCGAGTGCAATTTTAAGTTTTTCAAATGCCTCGTTAGCAGCTGAGGTCCATTCGACCGGTTTGGTTGTTTTGGGTTTAGCATTGCGTGTTAAATTAGTTAAAGGTGCGGCGATTTCGGAAAAATGTGGTACAAATCTGTGATAAAATCCAGCCATCCCCAGAAATCGTTTTATCCCTTTAATGGTTTCGGCTTTTTCATATTTTGAAATTGCTGAAATTTTTTCAGAAAATGGACGAAACCCGTGTTGGTTTAACTCAATGCCTATAAAGTTAGTTTTTGTTTGAAAAAACTGACATTTTTCGGCCTTTAGGTGTAAACCATTCTCTTTTAGTTTTTTTAACACGGTTTTTAAATGACGTTGATGTTGCTCGACATCCGGGCTAGCTATTAAAATATCATCAATGTAAGCCTTAGCGTGTGGAATGTCTTGCAACACAATGTCCATCAACCGTTGGAAAGTTTGCGCCGCGTTTCGCAAACCAAAAGGCATGCGGCGATATATGAATAAGCCGAATGGGGTTGTTATTGCGGTTTTGAGTTTGTCTTTTTCAGCTAGGGGAATTTGGTGATAAGCCGAAACTAAATCTAACTTCGAAAAAACTTTACAATGGTGTAAGTTATTTGTTATATCGTGTAAATTTGGCATTGGATACCGATCGGGGACAGTCACTGCATTCAACGCCCTATGGTCCCCGCATGGTCTAAAGGGATTGGTTGGGTCATTTTTTGGGGCCATATGTAGTGGGGTAGCCCACGGAGATTCACCTCGAAACATAACCCCTTGTTTTTCAAGTTTATAAAATGTGTCCTTTGCTATTTGCAGCTTTTCCCCAAACAATCGCCTGGGCCGCGCGAAAACTGGTGCGCCGTTTGTCACAATGTGATGTTCGACCTGATGTAAGACTTTTTGTTGGACAGAAATTGGGTCAAACAGCACATTGTAACTTTTCATCAAATCTTGAATAAATGAATTTGATTTATCACAGTTTCGTTCAGTGATTGAACTTATCAATGTTATAGTGGAAGGTGCTACTGTTTTCGTTGAATCGACATTAAGACGTTCGTCGTTTTTGTTTTGAATTAGTTTATGATTTTTGCAATCGAGCATTAAATTGTTTTTGCACAAAAAATCGAAACCCAAAATTGGCTTAGTTACATTTCCAATAATGAAATCCCACGTGTAGTTTTTTTGAAGACAATTCAAATGAAACGACAAAGTCCTGGAACCAAAAGTTTGCACAGGAGTGCCGTTGGCTGCAATAAAATTGTGGGATGTTTTTTTAGTGTCATTTGCGAAATATTTTGGTAAGAAACTTTTTGTTGCACCACTATCAACAAGGAAACTTCCAACAGTAGATGCGGCCACTTGTATAGTATTGACTCCACCGTGTGCCGCTAATTCGGTGGAGTGGGGGCGTTTCCCGGCTGCGGTTTGCGATCATTTGACCATGTGCAAGGCTCATTGCATTTGTGGGCAAGTTCACCAAAATTAAAGTGGTACCAGCACCAACCGCCTTCCGGATTATATTTGCGATTTCCAGAAAAAGAGCGCCTTCTGTTAGAACTGTTAGGTCTTTTTTCAGGGCGGTTAGCGGGGTTATTTCTAGGGGATGAGTGATTTCGCGGAAATGATTGAAAATTTTGCATAGTTTTGGTTAGCTGTGCCACGCTATACGCCAAATCATCCCACTGACTTGCACACTTTCCGCATGTTGATTGAGATGTGGATTGTTGTTCCTGCACAGATGCGGTTGGGAGGACTTATTCCACAATCTTATCAGCTAAATCGGCTAATTTTTCAATTTCCATATCTTCGACAACTGCAAGTGCAATTCGAACTTTTTCGGGTAAAATGTCGAGGAATCTCCATTTAACAAGTTCTGAATTGTTTGGTGCAAGTCGTTGCAGTTGCCGAAGTGCTACAGATGGTTTTCGGTCTCCTAATGTTTGTTCTGCTAGTAAATTTCTGAGTAATTTTTCTTGACTGAGACCATAAAATTTTAGAATACATTCTTTTACTGAATTGTAGTTGTCAGTAGTTTTGACACCACAATCGTTTAAAACATTGGTTGGTAACACACTCAAAAGACTATTTCGTTTTATTTGTTCAGATTTTCCATCAAGTAATGGTTCTATTTGTGTAAACCACGCTTTTGTATCTTTTTCGTAGAAAATCGGAAGTTTTGGCAAAGATTCATTAACTGTGTGAGTGGGTCCCACGTTCTGTTGTTGTATATGTTGTTGTGCAATTTGAATTGCCATTTTCACAACAGGACGTGGTTGTTGATTCAAAGAATCTATAATCAATCGTTTTGTGCCTGGTATTGCATAATCCATGTCTTCTTCGTGTATTAATTGTAAAGCTTTAGTTAGTATTTCCCGATCAAGATTTTCTAAATCGGGAAAAATTGGTGGTCCAGGGTTGGGTTCAATCCCCCCTATAATTAGCAATTGTCTTAAGCTGTTGATATGCTGACTGTTTTTATGCGTGGAGCATATAGGTTGTCTGTAGTTTTTTGTAGAGTAGCTGATTTTTTTAGGAATTGTGTACGAGGAAGCTTCATTAGCAAGACACAAACAACCAAAAAATATCAGAAGTGTAATCAGAGATGTACATAGTAATCTTCTGTTTCGTGCAGTTAGCATATCATGATTTTGCAATTTTTGTTGGTACGAAACAACAGAAGATCCTTTACATTGACTCCTCACTCCGTTGGCCTGGTTGAACCCATAAAAATGTGGTTGGTTGTGAAAGTTTGATGGCTGCAAAAAGATATTTTTGTCCTTAGAGTTTGTGTCAATGTTTTCAATCGGGTTGAACTCTGTCTGCCAATTCTGAACCTTGTGGGATGTTTGCCCTTTCCATTTTTGCGAATATTTATTTTTAGACCGATTTTCGGTGTGCTGTTGTTTCCTATTGTTAACTTTAGTGTTGTGATCATTTTGTTCCACTTGCATAAACTTGACATTTCTTGAAGTTTTCAAAGAAGCTGGTTCTTTTTTATGCGGTATAAAATTGCAATGTTGCAAAATTCGTGTGGCAACCGCATTAATGTGTCGAAATCTGTCTGAACACAAATGCACACCGCCGTACCATCTACTAACAATAATGATGACATTTTGCGTTTTTGACAACTGAAGAATGCGAAGCAGGCGAGCACCGGCCCCGAATTCTCCGTCATCCGAAAAATCAGAATCCAAAACGGTTCCCTTTGAAAAAATGATGAATGCATATATGTTATGGGTGGCCATGGCAATTTTTTTGTTCATTTTTAGCGTCTCAAGCACGCACCGCACATCAAATACTGTATAAACTTGGAACACAGATACCGATACACTGCATTTACGAGGAAACTGGAAAGAGCGCGGAACTTGCAAACCAAAACGACAAATTCTACAGTCGATAGCATCAGTCTTCGATCCATTGGGGTTCTTTTTGCCGTCAACGCTCAATGCTAAATGTTTCTTGCGCAACCTGTGGAAAGATAATCAGGGTTGGGACGATGAGCTAAGTGAAGACCTCCAGCATGCTTGGAAGAGTCTTCATTCCGATATTCGAAGCTGCTTCAGTATCAAACTGCCGCCTCTGTTGTATCCATTGGACAAATCTTCTAAGGTGACGTTGGTTATATTCTCCGACGCGTCAAAGGACTCATATGCTGCTACAGTTTACATTCGTTGCATGTTGAAGTATGACGACAAATGGACGTCAAATCTCATCTTTTCGAAATCTCGTTTAGCACCAGAGCAAAAACAACCATTCTCAATACCTCGTCTTGAACTTCTCGGACGGGCTGCCACATTTGTACGGTCGTCTACTCGAACAATACCAGCCGATGACATCAAATGCTATTTTCTCACTGATTCATCTTGCATCTTAGGTTGGCTTCGAACTGATAAGCCACTGCAGCGCTTTGTCGCAAATCGCATCAGAGAAATAAAACAGATCGAAAAAGCTGAATTTCTTCATGTTCGAACTACAGAAAATCCTGCCGACCTGTGCACGCGAGGTTTGTCGGGTGACAATCTCGCTACATCAAGCATTTGGTGGCATGGGCCAACTTGGATCTCCAGCGATAGTGAAGACTGGCCTACCGCTGACGTCGTCGAGCCCATTTCGAATTCGGAGTTTGCGTCTGAACTGCAGCGTTCCCCTGGCCCTGTCATTTCGCTGCTTGCGGGAGAGGGGCTCCGCGACGAAGTGCAGCTTGTGCCGTTTCATATTGATATCACGTCGTATTCGGCATTCAAGAAGCTCCTTCGTATCACAGCAGTATGTCTCAAGTTCCTCAAATCATATTTGTGGAGCCGCTCAAATATGTCTGTTCGAACTAAGATTCCTTTTCTGTCAGATATGTTCGCATCTTTATCTAGCGACATTTATATCACAGCTGCCGATTTAGCGGTGGCCCAAACGCTGTGGATCATTTCGGTCCAGGCGACTGAGCTTGAACAAATAATCGCATCGATCAAATCGAACAAAACCAACTACACAGTAAAGTAACTTGGACTTTATTTGGATTCAAAGCAAGTTGTTCGTTGTCGTGGCCGATTGCAAAACGCCGAGTTGCATCCTGACGCTATTAACCCGATACTTCTCCCGAAGGACAGCCACATCACGAAGCACATTATTGTCGAAGTTCATCAACAATTATTCCATGCTGGCGCAAGCCATACCCTCAGTCAACTACGCCGCTCGTATTGGATTCCACAGGGTCGCAACGCGGTGCGTCGTGTCATAACCAAATGCATCGTTTGTCGGAAGCACAAAGGGCCTCCATTTGCATTACCGAATATGCCACCATGGCCCAGAGAACGAGTAACACGTGCGAAACCGTTCGAATTCGCAGGTCTTGATTATTTCGGCCCGGCAACCGTCAAGGTCGCTGACGGATTTGTCACGAAGGGATTGGATGTGGTGTTGTTTATTCACCTGTCTATCAACCCGCGCAATTCATCTTGAATGCGTTACCGACTGCACTGCTCAATCGTTTATGGAGTGTCTGAGCCGTTTTGTTTCTAGACGAGGGTGTCCTCATCAAATCATTAGCGACAACGCACCGCAATTCAGATTGGCCAAAACCTTAATCGATAGAACATGGCATAAAATCGTTACCGATGAGCAAATTCGGTCGTATATTGCAGACCACGACATCGTTTGGAAATTTACCACCGAATTAGCGCCATGGTAAGGCGGATTCTACGAGCGTCTAGTGGGAATTGTTAAATCTACATTCAGATCGATGATTGGACGCCGACTGCTAAGGTGGGACGAGTTCATAACGCTGATCACCGAAACAGAAGCGATTGTTAATTCACGCCCAATCACCTATGTCCACGGGGACATGGACTCCGGTGTTGCATTACGTCCCATCGACTTTCTTGTCGATCTTTCGACCGGTACACCAAGTGCGGATCCGACTGTACAAAACCGCTGCTGGGGTTCTGGAAAGCTAAACAAAACCGTCTCAACGCCGTTTGGCGACAATGGTATGACCACTATCTTTTGAGCCTTAGAGAAAAGAGTCAACCGGCACATCGTACTCCTCGCGGGAGTATCAATGAATCGCCCGCAATCGGCGAAGTTGTGCTACTCAAAAACACTGAAGCACCTCGTGGTCAATGGAAATTATGCCGGATTCTACGATTTTTACGATCTGCAGATGACACCATACGATCCGCGGAGCTGCAAATGCCAAATGGTATGATTGTCAAACGCCCAATTAATCATTTATATCGACTTGAAGTCCCGTCTGATCCCATTGTTCAAGAAGACAATTTAGACACTGAAGCTGATTTTGATGGATTTGAGCCACACGAAGTATTAGCTGCTGAGCAGAGACTCGAAGCAATAACTTTACGACACTCCGATGTAACTCCTAAACCACCATCTGAGGTCAATCTTCCGGCTTTAATAAAAGGGCGTCAACTTTTGAATGCCAGCTTATCGAACTCTGCTGCCACTCTACTCTTCTAATATAAACACATTACAACGATTAATTATTCATAAACAATCTAGTAATCATCGAATCGTTTTCTGGGGAGTGTCAGGAAATTCATCTGTGAACCAGTACGGCCTCGGTGTTTTATTGTTCCAGGATCATCTTTTCTTCATCAGTAAAGCTTTGGACATCAACATTATCGAAAAATGGAGGTACAGACTTTTCTGTACATCAGAGATCATCGGTATCTGCTCCATTCTGCATAAGCAAACTGTTTCAGATTTGAATCTAAGTAGTAATCGTTTATAAAATTAACTATCCTGTGAAAATTTCTTAGGTTTATTGATTCACAATCACCATCATCATCAACACAGCATCATAGTCGCCATTGTCGTCATCGTTAGTTATTGCCAGATATCGTCATTGACATTGATACATAACGACGTCGTATCGCAAGTCATCACGATTCAGAATCAGTAGCAATTGCATCGAAATCAACAGTCAAATAGGTGCCTACGAATTAACAACAACTACGGCAACAACAACAACCACCGTATTCAAACAGCATCAACAAAACTGTGGTCAATTTGCCGTGTCTTCGAAAAGCGATAATCGTGTGTTGTGCGTGGCATCAACTGTCGCCCGCCCATTGGGTTTCCATCCGTGATCAAAGTCGACAAACAATCGTCTCTGTCGTCGTTGGATCATCATTCGTGCGCATTCGGTCTAATCGTGATTGGTTTATCCCCAATTGCATCCAGAAACATTCGGTTAGTAACTGTTATTTACTTGTGTCGTATTATCTAGCGCGCTCTTCACGACAGTTCTCTTACTACCCCCATCGACAGCTACACTGTGTGTAACTCGTGTAACTTAGCGATATACATAGACCGCTTGAGCTCCTGTTACCCGGTTTCGGTTACTGGGAACCGGCTAAAGTTTGTCAAATCATGCACGGCATGCAACGTAATTCCGACATCAAATAGTTTTAAAAGGCGTTCCTAAACCATTGGCTTAAATATCCCCTTATAAACCTGCAGTTGTATGACAACAGCTAACTCCGTTTCAAAGCGGTGTTCTGTGTTAATTCGGCGAACAGGTCCTGCCTGCCTAATTATACGCGTGTTGTTCGCTTTCTTTGCGAGGAGCCTTTAATGAACCCGGCAATAGCTCCCAAAATAGATCAGCGTGTTCTTTCGCTTTATTGTTCCGTAAATCGGAACCTCACAACTACCTTTATATAACAATTGTTCATCGATAATCGAAATGTAAATTAATTCAGGAAGTGAAAGGCACGAAAATATTTTAGCCAGTTATTTTAGTATTTCGTCTCCACAAGTCGCTACGTCATGTCATTTAATTTAATATGCAGATTGCCACCAACAACTCCGGTTCATTAGTCCAACATTGAAACAGTAGGAAATAAACTGCAGTGTGTAAAGCATAAATTCACAATGCAACACGTTACCAAACAGCTAAAAAACAATATTATGGCCTAAAAGTGCTGCAGCAATGCTAGATTTGCGAAAACAAAAGTGATAAACGTTGAGAAACCGTATCTGTTTCCTGTTTTGTTGACGCACAGTTGTAAATGATATCGATGATCAGTTGGTTTATAGCCATTTGGGTGATTTATGAAGGATTCGTGCGTGGATTAGCTTCCGCGATGGGTAAACGGGTAGCAATATAAAGCGTGGGCGCGGGTCTAATGAGAACTCTCCTACGGCTAAAAATTCGTATATATTTAAAACACTTTGGCCCTCCAGGATTACTTTGGCCAGATATTTTTGGTTTCATTATGAATCCATTTTTTGATTTTCAATCACAGTTGATATTGCACATTGTACTGAAATGCGAACGAAAACCAACCTGTTTTTCTAAAATATAAAAAAATTCGCGGAGCTTTTCATGATTTTTCTCACATTAATTTTAATGACTATCATAAAACCAAAGATATCCATAGGAATTTGGAGTTATTAGCCTAAGGGTCAATCCCCTCAAGCTATAATTACCCTCTCCTATGCACGCCGAAGCCACGCGGAAAGTATATATTTTGACCAAAATTGGGTAAAAAGTTTTGGTGGAAAATTTGCAAAATATCCTCAAAATATTTGACAATATTTGGAAAATCATGAGTTTCTAAAAATTTCAAAAGTTTACACCCCCTCGGCTGACCTACACAATCTATCCCTTCCCTCTGAACGGACGTTGCCCACATTAAACATAGATTTTATAATTACAATGTGATACGTTTTCCTTAATATCGCGCAAGCTATCAGTGCTTATATACCCGTACAATCATATACCCGACCGGTTCTTTTCCATGATCCCCCAGCTCGAATTAGGTAAATTTTGAAGATACAGGGCTGATTTTGGTACCAATCGATTCAGCTCGATGAGTCGGTTCAAAAACATTTAATTTTACCCATATATCTGAAAAAATTTTTTTCGACATTTGGGCTCCTAGGGGGGACCATTGGGATCTCAAAAAATCGAAAAAAATTTTTTTCAGAGATATGGGTAAAATTAAATTTTTTGAACCGACTCATCGAGCTGAATCGATTGGTAACAAAATCAACCTTGTATCTTCAAAATTCGAGCTGGGCAGGATAACGGAAAAGAACCTACCAGACCAATATTCCTTGGTACGTACTTTACCACCGAGGAAAACAGTGCGAAAGTTGCCCTCAACCAAAGGCCCTGAATGTTTATGATCAAAATTTTAATAGATTTACAAGTTTGTCGATGCTTGTTTACACCAAATTTGGCAACAGATAATATTTATTTATTACTGGGCAGTCAGATCACGAGAAATTCAGAAGCTTAAATACAACATATAGATGTAACTGCAAAAGCAGTATCATAATATTTACCACCATACTGACGCGGAACAGCGAACTATGAGAAAAACACAAAATGTATTATCTTTTGTTTACAAAAATTGGTGAATTTAAACTACAAATCTGTAAAAAAGCGACAAAGTTCCAGGTGTAAACACGGTAGCAGCTCAGTTTACGACAGCTAATCTTTCAAGATAAAAATAATATTCTAGTTTCGTCCTGTTTATTAACTGTCGGCTTCAGTTCTTTTATTTATGCCAGTTATTATAAAAATCACAAGTTTATCGTATTCGCAGGTACTACTAATTTTCAGCACACAAGCATTTTTAGTAAACTAGTGAAGCTCGCTAGCGAGCCAGAATTCGAGTGGTGAGAACAATCCCCGGAAGTCTGTTGTAGAAAGCACACACAAATAAAGCCTACGCACAGTACGCAGGTGCAGCATTATGTAAACCGTGAGTGATGAGTCATAGTTCCGCCCGCCTCGTTTGATAGCCAACGTATGCAGTAGACAAAACATCATACAACGAGTACAAAAACAATGAACTAACAATTTAATAATTCAATAAAACCCTAAATTGACCGTGAGAAGAACGTTAAAGAATTCAAACCGTCACTTTAGAAAAATCTCATTTTTCATACCAAGTATGAAGCAGAAGTGTGAAAAATATTTGCCACACAATATTTTTAGCACTCGCAATGAGCTTGTCGGCCCGTAAAACCCCATATCCGACACTAAGCCAAGAATAAACACAGATTCAGGTGCTTTTCCCACGACTTTTCACCAAAAATTTCGAAAACGTCATTTTTATGCCAAGTATGAACCAGAAGTGTAAAAAATATTTGCCCAACAACGTGCAATGGGTTTATCTGCCCAAAAAACCCCATATAAGACACTAAAAGCAACAAAACACACACATTTAGGTGCATTTCCCACGACTTTTCACCAAATATGAGATTTGGCGCCATCTATAAGCTTATAGACTCCCGATTGGGAAGTTGTTCAAAAATTTGTTATACATCATTGGAAAGCCCTGGTAAAGCTACATAGAATAGGTCCATTAGTTTGCGGATATCTCGTTCACTTATTGAGAAAAGTCGCAAAAACTGGAGGGGTTGCCGAAAAATGGGCCAAAATGACGTCATTTTGCCCCATAACTTTTCGCACGGGAAAAAATTCAAAAATCGGGCTCCGTCACTACACCTAAATCGACCATTGCGGTTCGAATGAGCTATAGTGCATCAAATTCGGCCCAACAGTTATCGAGATCCAGGTGCGACAGACACCCACACAGACACACAGACAGGACCTCCTCAACCTCCCTCCAGAGCCAAAATTGAAAATTCTCGTTCCCCTCGCTCGCTATCAAATGTATACACACACGAAGTCTACAACACATAGCACGGTATATAATTTGACATAGATACGCGTAAAGGAAACTCTAAAACACGCACAGGTAAACATAACTAGACGCTGCGTTGAGACTCTTGGATTTAGGTGCAATGATTAATTTAGAATTACTTCAGGACCATCATCTGTTACGTTTGCATGCTTCATTCGTACTGAGCGTCCAATATAAAAGTGTGGACAGCCGCACATCTCCCCGCCGACTGGCGTATCCGCTATTCCGGACAGTGGAGGTATGCCGCTATTCCGGATGGCCGGGGGTTGGCTGACAGGTTAAACGATCAGAACATCATGTGCTGTGTACTAGGACCAGTTCTGGCCCTAAGGGATCCCAGCTGCACCACCATTTTTCTTGGTGTGGTGCCCGGACAACCCCGGCTTCCACGACTGCCCGGTGAACCGCGAGTTGACCTAAGGGAATCGCTTACCTTAGCAGGCTGCCGGCGGGTTTACCAGGGTGTTCGGCCAGGCACCTATATTGGCCCACGTATCTAGCGGTATGAAGGTCCCCCTGAGGGAGGGTCAACCCTTAGGCCTGCTCACAGGTAATAAAGCTGACCCGCCTTTCCCTCATTTCATTTAAATCCTTAATGATGGTGCGCTTTCCTATTTGTGATCATGTTCCGTTACGGATTCCCTAAATGGTAATACCTGATCGGTTTGCGAGACAACTAAGTGATTATTTTCGTTTGTGATTACGAAAGCACGTTTACGCGACGCAATAGACCCCTAACTATCCAATATCAATTAGATAAGACATATCGACTGAGGATTTATCGAACACTCTAACACTTTAATCATGTAAAGCAAAGATACATGTATGATCATAAAGGCTAGTGAGATATTTACACAAGGTTTCAAATGTGGGTACCACGCAGTGTACCCTAAATATATATACTTACGAGGTGATGTGAATCCTAATCTACGCGAATCCAAGATGGGGATTATGAAAAATTAGCTCGGCTCGCCCCACAATTTATATCCCTGGGGACCTACGTTACCATCTGGACCGTATTCCCATGATCACTTCCTTACTGATCACTTGTTGAATGCGTTTGTAAAACACGCCCTAGACGACCGTTGTTCAACACTCTCTTGCCGTAACCTCTCTTTACTCCACGCTCCTCTTCAGTGGAGGTCGTCTCACCGAGCCGGGACGTCAGCTGCGGATCTGTTACAAGATTGGCCTAAGATCGAAAAGTTTGCTCGCTTCCGGGTCAGACCGAAAACGCGGGCCGTGTAAAAAGGGGAGGCGCTGCCGCGTCTCCCGAACGTTGTTTGCCTTTTTAAAGATTTTGAATATACTATTTGACATGAAAACAGAACGCTATAACGGGAACCCACCGTGTCTACACGGTTTGAGGGTCCACGCCTACTAATTTCGTTTTGAGTTTAGCGGAGCATTTGCGGTGTATCCCTCTCAGGGCCGTAGCTCGACCACCGGGTGCGATCCCGAACGATTTTGATTAAATTCAACTCAGCTAAACGTCACAGCTGACTCCGTCTCACTTCATAATTCAGTGGTTCACTCCTCCGATTGCCTTCGATCCAAGTGAAGGTCCGCAGTAATTTGCAAGCACAATTACGGCGCGAGTGCTGCCACGCCCTCAACCAAAATGCTTAATTTGACACCAAAAGAAAACTGTGAGGATTTGCGTTTAAAACACTTCGGATACCCTTGTTTGGTTGGAACAGTAAGATTAACAAAACGGTGAAAAGTAGTGGAATATAACGCACAAAAAATCCTGACACTTCACTCCCTATGGTGCAGCCGCTTCGACCCGACGATAGTTATTTTATTGTGAAAAGTTCATGACGGAGTACTCTACAGTTTCTTCACGGCATGAGACCCGTCTGCATTTCGGGGCTAGTTAGTTGAATTTTCGCCTGATAAAAACAAAGCTCATGGCAGGAGCTCGAGTTTCGAAGCTGGCGCCAGAGGTTCCGTTCTTCAAATCTTTTGAACAACTCTTTGCGTGCAAATGACTACGTCCGTCCTGGGCCGGATGATTCTTTTATTCCCCAACAAGTGGGTCTTTAAGTCGTGTGACCTGGAGCCGACCACGTTAACTTTCCTATAATGCAACCTCAACTTATGCTACTAATTCGAAAACCAGCACGAGAGGAGCACGGGTCAAACGAGGCTCTATCGTCCTTTATAAGTCGTTCAAAAATTCGGTTATGTCCTGTAATGCCAATTTGCGGCAGGGCCCTAACCTATTTGATGCAAATTATTAAGGTCTCCTACCATGTCTACTCGGCATGGAGGACTGGTTTTGAAACGAGCTGTCAGCTACTTAGCGCTTGAAATGCTCAGGGAACAAATGCTCTAATTTTTGAAAGGAAGCCTAGCACTGGTTCTGACTTATACTGAATTCTTTTTGTCTGTACTAACGGTTGCCTCCAGGTCAACACGCCATTTAAATCATCTTACCCCTCCCGTGTCCGTATGTCCTTCTCCCTTCCCCGTGTGTAACGCTTGTTACCTCTTTCCGCTCACATCACTAAAAATAAAAACTTCTCGCCCCGGGTTTGAAACTAAAATTATGACCCGGCGAGCGGGGAACCAGTCGAGAACTAAAATTTCATGAGCGATCTCAGCGTGCGCATTTCTCAACTTGTTGGGCCTGCACTTACGGATGCGCGGGGCATCCTTCGGACACTCCAACACCCGCAAGGGCAGCCCTTACCGACGAAATTTTGAAAGACAGAAAAAGAGGTCACCAGGAGGGACTCTGCACTGCCTCTGCACAGCCAGAGCCGCTCCTGGAAAAATCAAAAGCAAGAGTGAACAGAAAAATCAAAAAGAAAACTCGAAAATCGCCTAACTGCCTTAGCTGGCGACAACCACCAAACGCAAGCTGCAAAAACCGCCGACTCTAGCGGCGTTTTTCTCGACTGGTCCCAATGCTACATTGGGTCTTGCTCCTTTTATAATACGATAACCCCACTTCCGCGCTCGTCAACCGTCTGAGCCCCTAAATTTGCTTGGCGTAACCCCAAAATTGCCGATTTTAAATTTGAAAATCTGCAGATCAACATATACAAATATAAAGCTTTGATGGTTATAAATACATTTCACGACTGGAGCACACAGCACAAACCATACATTAATTTACGAGTCGCCGCTGGTCGCTTACAATAACACGGCTTATAATTGATCGTACACTGGGGACGACAAGAAGCGAGGCCAACAGCGTAAACAACCAAAGCTCGCGCTGGTCGGCGCAACGCTTTTAGGACAGCAAACCATACGAGCGCTCGGGGCGCTGGCGTTGCATTAAAATCAGAATGCATTTTTGATGCTCGCGGATCAACGGGGAACAGTAGGCGGCCGTGGGTGGGGTCAGACCCAGGCCCTGGCTGGTCGCCTACTAATGAAAATAAAGTTTTGAATGTAACGCAAATGGGTGGCCTGTTAGAGGCCGTTTTATACGCTAAGTGTAGGAAATTTCTGTGCTCCCAGAAGGTTATTAGGCTCCTGTGCGTACCGACGAGGCTAGGCGGCCCCGGATTTCAATAGAATAGATAGGGTAAGACCCATGGAGGTGTAGAGCTGGAAAAATTGGGGAGTTTTCGTTATTTTGGTTGAGATTTAAACCTTTGAAAATTGGGTGTTTAAACGCCTACTCAGGGGTCCCTGAGTATTTACTGGTGGGGAGTAGGTTAACTCTAACGCACAATTTTGGAGCCTTGAGAAACCCTATTGATAACGAGATAAGTCCACCTCACCTTAAGTGTCAGAAACTGTTAAAATTTTGCTTTTGAATAAACCCTATGAAAATGACGTCGTAGACAAATTCTGTCGCTTTTCTTTCCCGTAAATTTGATTTCTGACTTCACTTTCTGATTCGATTATTCCACTACCGCATGCCAGGATCGGTCCTCGAGATCCGAGCTGCAACAAAAGTCCCCATTAGAATTTCGCTTAAAATCCCGCACTCTGCCCCGACCCATCCGAACACACGGTACTACACTCTTTCACGATATTCGATAAAATAAAATAAAATTTCTTTATGCACCCATCAATTCTCATTATTATTACTATATTAGTATCAGGCGTACGCACCGGGATCAGCCTTAGGGCACCAGATCAATGAAAACGAGAGTAAAGCCGCAGAAGTCTTGGCCCTTGTCCCCGGCCCATCCTAGTGCTCAGCCTCTTTCCACAATACATTATTAATACAACGATATTATCAAATTCATTTAGGGCCTGATACCGGATACCTGCAGTTCAGGTCACCATTTTGTTATTTCCCATGCGAAAATGATCATGCCCACACATGCCAGGCAGGTGGAGCGTGATGATGCAACAGGTTATAACTATGATATAACTTTTATTTTATAACAACAAAAATGTCACAAAATATAATACTGGGATCACGCTCCACCGCTATCCAATCGCCCATAACATTCAATTTGCCCCCTTTTTTGGGCCTAGATTTAGATAATCACTTTATATTAGATATTCGATTAAAATTCCCGAAAATCTCGGGCTGTTACACTGTAGCTGCCACATTACATATAATTTGATTTTGGTGTGTGACATATAAATAAATTATACTTTATAATGATTTGTTTACTATTGCGAAACGTAACTTTCTGTCGTGGGAATTCGTCAGTGATGAGTGGTTTGGACTGTGGTATAAACTCGATGAATATGTTGCGCAAAAGTAGTGGAAAGGATATATATTACCCAATATTAGAGGTGAGAAGTCCGGCTCATGTGTCATTTTCATTCGGGCCGGGCCGGGCTTCAAGCTTTACGTGGAAAATTTGGACTGGGCCGTACCAACGATTTTAAAAAAGCCTGAAGCTAGAGCAGAAGCAGAACGCCGTGTATAGTTCGCTGCGAAAATTGCTTGGCGTTCTAGCAACTGCTCTGAGCCAAGACATCCGGGTTCGACTTTAGCCTGGCGTAAAAAAAACTTCCTCAACTCCATACGAAACTTACACTAGAGTGCATATGAAACGGTTCATCAATTTAACCCGTCGGTTAAACATTTCTTATCCCTGACCACTTTGCCTTTAAAGGGCCGCATTAAAGGTACATGGTCATCATTTTTCTATTCGAACAAAAAAATTGTCCAAATTCATTTACAAGAATGATGAAACAATAGTTAGATTGGCTATCTACAAAAAATAAATTTTCAGCATTTTTCTTCCTGGCGCCATCTTTACAAGGTTCCAATATGCCCAATTATGGTAAACTTTCCTTATATCGACACTTTCGACATCATTATAAAGAATGTACGTAATGGAACTTGGTTAATATAGACAATTGTGCCTAATATCGACCCACCCTGAATCAGCCCAATAAACTAAAACCATACAATAAAACAACAAATGTAGCGCTATTTTAGCATACAATTGTTTCAAGAATCAAATAATTATTCAAAAATGTCAGGAAAATTCCCAACGCTGTAGTGAGTCGATCCAAAACTGTAAATACTGTACATATTTGAAAAAAGGGTCCATGTCACCTTCAGGCGCGGACGTTATAATGTTAGAAAAAAGAGCAGCTTATAGCGGTGGGGTCGGGGGGCGGCAGCCCCCCGACTTAGACTTAGCACATGGCTCATATAGGAACGTTAGCTTAGGCTAAGACTAACGCTTAGGCTTAGTATATCGAGAACAGCATAGCATGCATTTCACTTCCGCCCTTTACATTGACCGAAAAAAGTGTCGTACCAACACCTGGACGTTTTACATTGATGATGTTGCGTACACTACTCCCTATTTTAGCAGTAATATATAAGATATGATTTGCTCGCCTTTTGAATTTTATCCTTTTTCGTTTTGTAAAACCTGCAGAAAAATTCTACAACACGTCGCCTATCATGTCCTCTAGACACAGGATGTAAAGTTAAACATTTATGTTCCGAGGCTGTCAAATCGTTTGTGTAACATTTTGCTACGAGACCTTTATGGAAATCATTTCGTGCTAATATATAATATCGTTTGCATTTCTGAAATTCGCAAAATTGCCTCTAATTTTCCTAAATAAAAATGTATGAAACAAAATTTATACCGAGGACAAGGTGGCAGCGCTTCAGAAAAAGAGCATAAAATACACAGGGCACTGCTTTATTTAGACAGCAAGCAATTACTATTGAAACACAAATTTTGTCGTAAAAGTGACCCCCTGTTTTACGTTAACCACAGTTCTAGTGTTCCCACGCCAAATACTTGTACTGATACTTGTATGTCCCTTGATCCAAATCCCTGTCTTATCATTTTATAATTAATTCCGCAAGCTTCGCAAACGATGATTTAACGGTTTTCTTTGGTGATTTGCTCTTTTTCATGACGTCGATAGAGTTAGCTGCTTTCGCTGGAGAAAAGTTTAATTGAGCTACCACTTTTTTATTCGTTGAAGTGTCTTTTTCGCGTTATCGTCTCCAGCCGAAATCGGAGTTACCAGCCATGTGAAGTGAAGCTTGCGCGAAATTGGTAGTGTCCGCAAACCGGCGTCTCGTGAAGTGGATCACGTTTGATCGATATTTCGACAGTAGTTGTTACATATACAGGTATAGCTGATGTTGACGGTCCCCTTCCATTGATCCTGTCGGTCGACATTTGGTCAAGGTTAGCAAGCGACCGTGCATTATTCGTGTAGCACTCTTCTAGTCTCAATAAAATACATGATTCAGGCATAGGACAAGTGCAACTATTGGATCCGTCAGGCTGAACATATAACAGTTGAGACACAACCCGCGGAGAAAACATTGACGTGCTAGCCCTATCTGCTGGCGATGAGTTTTATTATCATCCGTTGCCAAATCGAATTTCTCCTCCAATCTATTGCTCACTCTTCCGCCAAATCATCATACAATGCGCAGTCGTCAAATCTGTAGTTCTCTGTCGCAAACGTTGCGCTGACACAGGTGGCTGATAGAATGAAGAGTGTTGAGTTTGGGTAGTTGCCTGAACGAACGTGGACTCGTTGCCGGCAACTCAGGTGCCTTTGTCTCTGCAGAATCAATTTAGTGATGAAGATATTGCGAATACGGTTTGACCGATTTGGCCAGAATCCAGCGGAAAGATGCCAGTTTTCTGAAAGCCCCCGTTTTGCGCATGAGTTGCCGTAAATATTTATCCAAACATCGCCTGAAGAGCAGCACTGGGATTCTTGTCCACAAACTGACGACAACGTTAGGAGCGCGATTTCTTAAGCAACAAGAATACCGATTTATCTAAAAGCTGAAGATGCGGTGACGCTTAACGTGTACGGGACGTTAATTCCATCCGATTTTCCCAGGCCTTTTAATATAGCTGGATTCCTTCGTGAGTGGAATGACCATCCATCAAGAGAACTAATAACGATAATCGTTCCTATGTGGTACATAAGCTATAAAATGGTCGAACCACTGTAAAAACAAATCCCTGTCAATCCAACCAGATTTAGACGTGATCAACTTGATACCTTTCGGATACGATTTGAAACTCTGATGTGTGTGCTAATCGCGTTCCCATGAAAATCACGCTCGGAGGCACGAATGAGGCATTAAAGTTACAAGGAATCCAATGCTTACTAACGCGTTCCATCTATGGGTGACAAAAACCCAAAAATTTTGAAGCTAAAATGATAGTTCAGGACGTCAGGAAAGTTTTAGGCATCTACTCATGTTTGAATCAAAGTTTAATCACACGCTAATAATAATAAATTTTTAGATCAGGTTGAGCTAAAGTTTGACTCGATTTTTTTGAATCATAAAACCACTGCCGGCCTAATATCAAATATTCACTCAGAGTTTTTAGTGTGTAATATTTATTACATTCAAATGTTAAATGGTAGCAGCAAAACATTTTCCATGCCTACAGAATAATAAATTGTCAGCTGCAATATCGAATAATGGGATAATGTCAAGTCTTCTCAACCCTCCCCTGTGTATCATGTCAAGTTTTCCCACTCGTGTATATATTCGTGTGACGTTTTTCCTTCAGTCTTTTAACGCTAAAACTAAGCTTAAGCATAGCCTAGACCCACAATTAGTCTTTACATTTTCGTCTTAATGTAATTATATCCAACTACCCCACCCCATGTGTTACAGAGCAACACTTGACATGATCGTAATGGCCAATGTAACCTTTAGAGGCGGAAATGAAATGCGTGCTATGCCGCTCTCGATATATACTAAGCCTAAGCCTTAGTCTTAGCCTAAGCTAACGTTTCTATATTAGTCATGTACTAAGCCTAAATCGGGGGGACGCCGCCCCCGAACCCCCCGCTCTAAGCTGTTTTTATCTAACTTTATAACGTCCGGCCCCTAAAGGTGACATGGGCCATAGTAATCAACTTGTATCACAACGATCATTGCATATTTTATTCCGTGTATGACACTCATTGGCCCAAATTTGACATGTAAAGCCAATTTCTTCCGGCGCAGAATATATTAAACAATACCCAGACACGAAATGTCGATAATACAACAAGTATTGACAATATATATCACAGAACTCAATACTATCGATAATAGGCCAATTATTGCTCAATATAAAAATTGTTCATAACTTTTTCGCTATTTTAACAATCCAATTTTTAGAAATCAGATTTGAAATCCACATCCCTAAGTCTTATAAAGCTGGTATAAATTTTCCTAAACTAGATGTGTCGATAATAGGAAACGTGACGGTATTAGGAAAGTTTACTATTTGCTTAAAATAAGCATAATCTATGCTATGGTATTTATTGTGCTATCATATCATTGCTAGCGTTTTTATTAACCATAACGCGATACAAAATATATTAAGCTTAAGCATTTTCAGTGTAGCCTTATGCTTGTTTCAAGTTTTCAATGTAGCTCTATTCTGAAATGTAGTTTTTAAACAGCATAGAAACTGTTCCGTGCTTTCTTCCAGTCATTGACTAGTACGATATTCACCATTGAAACTTCAATAGCATTTATTATACTGATATTCGAGGCTATGTTATATCTAGATTTTAGGATAATTAATATGCCAAATTTTTTTACGTTATAAATCCCTTATCTAATTTATCAAAACATACTAGTTTTTTAGCGAAACTATATTAAGGAGTAATTTAAAGGTTTCACATCTTCAGCCGGAAATAGAATGCAAATGATATACAATCTCCATTCTTATCAATTTTTCGAGCGTTTTTATAAATTATTTTTTCATGAAAATAGACATAGAAAACAACGTTGAGACTATAATATACTAAGCTTAAGCTAAAAGTTCCTACATAAATCTTGTAGTTTAGCCTAAGGCTAAGTCGGGGGCCACCGCACTATCGGTATTAAGCTGTTTTGAAGCGACGTTGTCTCTCACAGTGATTTGGGCCACACGTTGAACTCAGTTATTATTAATATAGGTTCGCCACATTGACAATTTAAGCCTTTAACAAGGCCAACTACACTTGGACACGTGTAAAACCGAAGAAAATCTGTCGCTATTAGCTCTTCAATAAAAGATTAAGATAAAAGCTTTATTTGAATAATCATTTACAATGCAATGAAATAACGATTTGATATAGTACACATCTGTGAAATCACAATGTTAAAATTAACAAGCGGAAGCTATATCAAATGACATGTTATCTCTCAGTATAACATACTATCCACTGTGTATCCATTGTCCAACATTCTCCCAATAACCGTATACATTCTGAAACCAATATTATCGTCTTAAGCTAAATCATATCCAACTGCTAAAACGCCCAGAAACCTAATCGGCTTGAACCAACCCAAGGATACAATTGTACCTTGTGCAGAAACCTCATCGGGTTGAACCAACCCAAGAAGACCATTGTACTTCGAGCCGGCTAGGTAATAGGTTATGACTAAAACTGAAATTATTACTTGTAATGCGAGAGTAAACTTAACCCACGCCCATCAATAATCCTATTTTGGTATTTCGGTTAAAAATCTGTTACTGAACGTTTTTTGGTAAACCATAATGCGGCGCAAAAGTGTTCGCGAACACAAAGCTCTGTGATAGTAATCCGGTAAATTTGTGTTCGCGAAAATTCAAGGAAAATTACCGAATTTTTTGCGAACGAAAATCTGCCGGATTTGGATTCGCTGAATTTGTTCGCGAACACTGTAACGTAAACAACATGAACGATTGATTTGTGACGTCAGTATTGTGTTAAATTTGTTCGCGAACACAGACAAATACGAATCAGAAGCTGATAGGCGTTCGATAACAGTTTTCACTGCAAATTCAAAATCGTCAAAATTCTGTTCGAACACAAACTGTAATTTTAGGTGCTTCTTTCTGATTTTGCCAATTTTCTGTTATCGAAAAGTCGATGAAATTTCCACATTTGTTCCGTAACAATGGTTTGCGCTTCGCTATCGGCTTTTACAAAATAGGATAGTCGATGGGCGCGTCTTAAGTTTACTCGCGCATAACTACGCTATGTGGGTTTTAACCAGTATTTTGTCTAAAACTGCCTCGGCTACACGGTGAAGACGGGAGTCAAATCTTTTACAAGTGTGCTGCTTCGAATATACCATAAATGTCGTTTCCACGTAATTAGCACAGCCCAACCTTGTGGTATCCTAAACCAAATATTACGAGCCTTACCTTACCGGCACCTGACCCGATTACGATCTCCAATGGTTGAGAACAAACCTTCAAATTTATTATGTTTAGAAAATCGGCAATTTATCAATGCCATTTTGACGCGAAAACAGTTTCAATCAGTGTAATTCTACATTATATATCCGTATTATAGGCGCACAGGGTTCGTAACAGAGACGTTCCCAGCGTGGGAGTAGCAGAGATGTTCCCAGCGTGGGAGTAGCAGAGATGTTCCCAGCGTGGGAGTAGCAGAGATGTTCCCAGCGTGGGAGTAGCAGAGATGTTCCCAGCGTGGGAGTAGCAGAGATGTTCCCAGCGTGGGAGTAGCAGAGATGTTCCCAGCGTGGGACTAGCAGAAACGCATATTCAATTTCTCCTATCTGCATTTTTTTCTTATTATTTGTCCTAAAATTCTTCAAATTTTTTTAAAAAATCGCGCTATACCATTTTCATCGCAACTCAGGACTGCGGAGGGCACCGGATGAGAAGTCGTATGAGGCAACCCCAAGTATGTGGGCCAAGTATTATCTGTATATTGTAAATATTTGCTAAAATTTTCAGTGGCTATTTCGCCCTATACCTTTATTCATTCCGGCAACGCTTCGTTGAATTTTCGTAGGAATATGGACTATACTAGACAAAATTCTTCGCCTTGTTTTATGACAAAACATTTATCAATGCTTTTTGTGTGCACTTGCAGTATTACATTGACAATCAAACGCATTGTTCAAATTATCCATTGCATCGCTGAGTAACCAAAAATATTAATTTTATAAGAAAATAAAATTTTTAAAACAATAATCACATCGGGTTCGGTCGGAATAATCATCTGCGTAAGTCTAACTCTCTAAGCCTAAGCTTAGCCTGGGCTTGGAATAATTAAATTTTAAATTTTTGTGCTTTTTTAGTCATGTCAAGTTTTCTCGCTTTCGCTTTACGCAAACTGGCTATAGAACAAAAAATGTTGCACATAACAGCGGGATGCAGCTGGGATTCAAAGAATTCCCTTTGCCGCTGTAAGGGAAACGAATATTTAAAAAATAGTAGACTTTTTGCTTATCATGCCTTATGATTAGCACATGGAACCAACTTTCAGTGTCACAAAGATCATATAGATACATCTACAAAAACCGTGTCTAAAACCGAAAATAAAAAATGACACATTAATATACTAGACCAAATATATCCACTTTCAAATATATATAATTTATAAATGGAGTCAAAAAATATAAATTTACATCAAATTATGGTATCAAACGCGCTTATAGAATATGAAATATACATACTAAGCGCCAACGTCGGCGAGTACCAGCTACCGTAAAAACTGTTGGACTTTAATGACTGGTAACTCTATCAAGACTGCAGAACGTAGTGAAGCATAGGTACACCTACGGCTTTTGCGTGCATAGCCAATCAGCTCTCGATAGCATACGTCGGCATGTTATATGTGGATATCACACAATGCCGCACAAGTTAGAACAACACTTACACCGACAATAAGTTTTCTATGCCCCAAAGCCCCCAAGTTCAAGCTATTAGCCTCCCAGGAGGTAATAGTAAAATTAGTAATTTTGGGTCGATGAACCATGGCAGCGCCGCACCCCCGTACCCATAGAACCATGAACCGCAGAGCAAAATCAACACCAGCAATGAGTTTCCAAGTATAGCTTTTCAGCCGCCCAGGACGTGAGAACAAATTTTCGAACTTCCGGTGTCCACGCGGGTGCCATACCTCAAACCCCATGAACCGGTGCAGTAATTGAAAAAAGGCATCGGCATTCATCATTTACTATGAAACAAAACCACGTAGAGAAAAAAATTAGAAAGTTAAGGTAAAAATAATCTTGCTTCCATGAAGGGTACTAAAATGAGGTAAAAAAAACCTTTATTTTGCTCTCTGACCCCGAACCTTGGGGGTGCCCTCAAACCTCACAACTCTAGAACCGGAGCCTTAATCGAAAAACAAAAAAGAAGCATCGGCATTAATCATTTTACTATGAAATAAAACCAACCAGAGAAAAAATTCGAAAGTTAAGATAAAAATAAGCTTGCTTCAGTGAAGGATACTAAAATGGGGTGAAAAACCCTCGTTTTGACCTCTGACCTCGAACCTTGGAGACGCCATGTCCCCGTACCCATGAAAGCATGGGTCATAGAGCAATACCTATACCCGGCGATGAGTTTCCCCTGCCCGAAAACCCCCAAGTGAAACTTTTCAGCCCCCACGACATCAGAACAAATTTTTGAATTATGGGTCGGGGAACCATTGGGGCGCTATACCCCGTACCTCAAACCCCATAATTCCACAACCGGAGCCTTAATCGAAAAACAAAAAAAAGAGGCATCGGCATTTATCATTTTACTATGAAATAAAACTATCCAGAGAAAAAAATAACCTTGCTTCCGTGAAGGGCATTAAACTGGGGTAAAATGAGGCCAAAACCCCATATTTTGACCCCTGAGCCCGGAACCAGACCCCAAATCAAAAAACCCTGGGAGATGCGGTAAATCGGTATGCCGATTCGAATGAGCCCAATATCATGAAAATCGGTTCAGTCATTCTCGAGTTATGCCCGATCACACACACACACAGAGACGGAATTTAAAAGCTTTCACCACTGCAATACACAATCTCCACTACGTTTCACTACGTTGTGATAATTAAAAAAGAGAAACAGAAAGAAAACAAGCAAAACCATAAACAGAATCTTCATGCATGGCTATGTTTGTAATAAATTGCCATTTTAATAGTCGCCACAAGATTATGATGCAGAAACGAGCAAAAATTAGTATGGGCCACCAGGGTCGCAAATTTCAGTTTGGATATAGTCAAAAGTAGTAAAAGTCATATATCTAGGTGACAATGTCATTGCGGCAAAATACTATAATAGATTATGTTTCTTTTCCTGGTGATTTGGTACAAAATTGCACATTTTTCTCGAGACTAGTGCACTAAAGGCCCGACGTTGGCTCGGAAAAACGTGCGCATAGAATATGAAAAAAGACATGCTACCCACACAAGCCACAACAATAAAACAATAAGCATTATAACAACAACAGTCAAAAACTAAAGTAATATAACAGTAAAAAATAATTAATAATCGATCGTATACAATAACCCGATATAAATAAGACCGTATTTATCTTCTATATAACACGAAACCAGTGAAACAGAAGCGAACAAACAAAAAGCCAGAACAACACAGATCAAGCTTAGATAAAAATTGAGTTGAAAAGCGAGACGTCTCCAGTTCCCTCAAGCATCGTCATAATTATTACAACCTGATCATCAGTCATGACCACTCAACCCCGTAGTGTGAAACAAGCTATGCCTTAAATAAAATATCCGCTCGATGCCAAATTATTCCTTCTGGTAATTGAGCTGAAAAGCGAGATGTCTCCAGGTCCCTCAAGCATCGTCATAATTATTACAACCTGATCATCAGTCATGACCACTCAACCCCGTAGTGTGAAACAAGCTATGCCTTAAATAAAATATCCGCTCGATGCCAAATTATTCCTCCTGGTAATTGAGCTGAAAAGCGAGATGTCTCCAGGTCCCTCAAGCATCGTCATAATTATTACAACCTGATCATCAGTCATGACCACTCAACCCCGTAGTGTGAAACAAGCTATGCCTTAAATAAAATATCCGCTCGATGCCAAATTATTCCTCCTGGTAATTGAGTTGAAAAGCGAGATGTCTCCAGGTCCCTCAAGCATCGTCATAATTATTACAACCTGATCATCAGTCATGACCACTCAACCCCGTAGTGTGAAACAAGCTATGCCTTAAATAAAATATCCGCTCGATGCCAAATTATTCCTCCTGGTAATTGAGTTGAAAAGCGAGATGTCTCCAGGTCCCTCAAGCATCGTCATAATTATTACAACCTGATCATCAGTCATGACCACTCAACCCCGTAGTGTGAAACAAGCTATGCCTTAAATAAAATATCCGCTCGATGCCAAATTATTCCTCCTGGTAATTGAGTTGAAAAGCGAGATGTCTCCAGGTCCCTCAAGCATCGTCATAATTATTACAACCTGATCATCAGTCATGACCACTCAACCCCGTAGTGTGAAACAAGCTATGCCTTAAATAAAATATCCGCTCGATGCCAAATTATTCCTCCTGGTAATAGAGTTCGGACTGCGGCAACTAAAAATAGCTTGAATACAAAATATTCAAAGTAATTTTACCTTTTGTGTGAGAGGGGCGGCCGAATGGTGGGGCGCGACCCACCCTTACCTAGATATTGCTTGTAGACGTACGCCAATACAATGGCCCGCTACAATTTTAGTATTGCCTATCCCTTCCCCCAGGGCGAACTCCCAAATCCTAGGAGCGAGAAAGCGGGTCCTCGACGGTGGGAGGTCGTCTCGACTGTAGCCCGCGTGAGTCCTAACTTGGGCTGAGTATGACAAGGATCTTAGGGGTAGCACAGTTGACACAACTAAACCACACGGTGTCGGATCTCTATATGTGAATATGTATTCGAAATTTATTCCAGTCAACTATTTACTACACCCAATATGAGATATATCATACACATAAACAAGTAAACATACATTCACTTACGTTAAAATCAGAATATACAAGATATACGATAAATTACTCCGATTATACAAACACACCGAATAACAACACTTAGTTCACCGATTGTACGCGCAAACTGAGGCACTAAGCTCACGGTGCAAGCGTTTAAATAAACTGTTGATCTGGACTCAAAACCCAGGAATTTCTGTAAAGCCTAATTCCTATAGTTAAGAGCTAGAAATTCAAAGAATTTAAAATTTTGCTCTCTAACTTAACTTAAATTTTTGTATTATAGAATTCTTTTTTATAAAATTCTCCGAATTTCTAACTCACAACAAATTTTGGAAAATCCAGCAGAAATACACTTACATTTACGCTAATGTAAGTGTAATAGTTAAGGCACCCAGGGCCTACGCTCAAACCCGATAGGTAATCAAAACTGTAGCCCTTGCACACAAATTTTAAAATTTTATATTATTTTAAACTCTCTTAATTTTAATAATTCCAAGAATTAATAAAATTATTAGGGCCAGAAAGTACCGAGGGGGTGAGGTCCGTAGCTTCTTACCAGGTGGGCCAACTCATATGTTCAACAACTAATGACGTAGTTTCACACAAGAATTTTCCCACCATTATTTACTATGAAATAGATGTGTTCTAAGCAGCCCAGAAATAAAGCCAACATATGTATCAAGAGGCTAATTGTGGAAATTAATATGTCACACGACTAAGGGATCAGCCAGTCGTCGGTTGGGATGATCGGTACGGGGATAAATTTTTGAGACTAAAAATTACTTAAAATTTTCCCAATTGCTCTCAAATTTTTGCTCGTTTTCCTACGATTTTTGCCAAGACTTTCCGCGCAGCTTAAGTTAGGGAGCTCAGACTGGTATCACACTATTTCCCAGGGCAAGGACGACAGCCTCGATGGGCATTAGGGCTTCAGGGCGGTAAGCTCATCCATATGAGCACGTATAATATCCCTTAGGTCAGTAGTGCTATAATTCATTTTAAGCTAGGTGGCATTTCGTAAATTCTTTTGTTCAAATAACACCGATAATCATCGTTTCTTGTTGTATCCCGAAGCTGTATCTCCCACCAAATCTTCTTCCATATATATTTCTGCCGAAGACATAATATTTTCCCCACAAGCACAACTTCATTTCGAAAAATATTAATCGAAAACTCCTACAAAGAACTCAGGCAATGTGAATAAACAAACAAACAAAACAACATCACTGGACTCTCGTTTAATCCAAACGGTTCCGTATGTGTAAAAGATATATAACCCCCGTCCTGTGCTTCACAGTTCTCATCTCGGAACTCCCATCGAGAATGAACCGGTTATATACTTCTCAATCCTTGCAAGCACCGGCAGGTTCATATAAATCCTTTCTAAAAAATATACACAAAATATATTGGACCCTCGCTCGCCCGTTCACTGCTATATGCCTCCGGTAGTCCCTACTTCAAACCCTGAAAACCAAAACCAAATTTAATATTTTGCCCAACTGCCATTTAACTATAGTTCTACTTCGTTTCTGTTCCCTACACATCCCCCGTTCAAAATCGATTTTCTCAATCAACACGTAACGAAACTCCACTTACGACGATGCGGTTCTTAAAATAGCCCCAGCAGAGACGCTACGATATTTTTTATTAATAAATTCTTTGATATGAAAACCGTTGATCATCAACCAAAGATTAATAATTATATTACGAAATTGTAATAATTTTTAGAACATTGCATTCGCGATTTTCTTCAAAACAAATAAAATAATAATAGCATTAAATTAAAAGCAAGTGGCCGATAGAGATAATTCACTGAATAGGGTTTTTTAGCTACAGCAGAACACTGAATACTATCTAGACAGCCTTTTCTCCATGTCTGTCTGCAAAATGTCGACATGAAGAGTTCCCAACGGCTAAATTTCACAATTTCTAAGCTTTTAATTGTTATAACTCTTATCAAAAACACCAATAAACAAACACTCCCCTTAAGCGACACAGTTAGAACGATCATCTAAATCATCTATATATCCAGCAAATGTTGGGGCAACATACGCAGCTGGTTATAAAATATCGTCGATAAGAGCACCTCTTTACATTGCTTGGATAAGATTCGTTTTAACAGTTTTCCTGAGGCATTACAAGCGCTTTGATTAAAACCGTTGCCTTTTAGGATACAGCGGTATTGGATTGTTACGACCCGTACAACTCAGATTTTTGGTAACTTCTCAGTACATTTATACTATTACCACTGACCACAATTATATTTTTATAGCTTTACTGCATTTATATATACTATGGGCTCCTACCCTCAAGATTTTGATAGCTCGAGTCAGATGCTTTCATAGTTTGAGTGTATTTATATTACGGGCCCATATCTTCCAGACAGTGACGGATCCAGGATTCCACGGTGTCGGGGGATCGGGATCCCAGGGCGTACACCCCATCCAAAACGCGCAACAATTTTTTGCGCTATTACAAAAACTGAATTACTGCTATCAAGCAACATGCTGGGGAAAGATTTTAGTTACTCCCCTTGCCTACCCGCAGCGTGACCAACTACTCCCCTCACCCCTTGGGCACATATGCATGTTCCGGTGGGAGGCGGGATCCAAACCCATGTAAACCCCCTACGCCCAGATTTTAGTAAATCGAGCGCACTTATACTAACAATTGGTCACCACCAATGTTGGCATTTTATGGCCCCCACATTTGAAAACATTTCCAACGCCTTTGATTAGATCCATTGCATTTCAAACTGAATTTTCACATTAACTATCTGCAAGAGCGCAGATCCGGTTCGAAATGTGCTGGGGGCAGCTCTAGGCAAAAATACATATAATTCACACAGTATCATCACAGGATATCTCCTGAAAATTCTAAGATGTATATGCGAGTGTGTGGGGATTCAACAATTGCCTTGCTTTCACAATTGCCTTAATAAATGATTATATTTTCAACAGTGGTGGACCTGTACCTTCACTTCAAACAATGGGTGGAACCAGTCCCCCGTTATCTGCGCCCATGACTATCAGCCATGTCTATTGGATTATCACGCTACCTCATCACATGCGCGACTACCGCTGACATTGGAAGTCAAAAGTCGTTTCATATTGAGTCATATTCCGTGTATCAACATCGTCGCTGTTTACGACAATCTTCGGCAACGCTTGCTCTTCGAAAACATCTTATCAGACAAAAACGTCCTCTGGGTACACAAACACACAATCCCTTCCAAACTGTGAAAAGCTAATTGTTGGACAAACTTTAAATTATAGTCTTTGTTAAAAATAAAAATAGTTATATATACATTATATCTTCTTTTTTGTACCCATAAATATTTACTAAACATATTCCATTCACGTATACTACCTCTATTCATATAAACTTAAAAATTATATAATGTTCTTCGGATATAAATAACTCCCAAATGTTCCTTCATTTTACCGCAGCACACATTCACTTTTTTCCATAGACAACAACAAAAATTCTTAACTCAATTACACTTTCACGTGCTCTGAATGACACTTGTTTTCACTGAAAAACCCGTAAAAACCAAACAATGCAATCTGAAAATTATATATATTATAAATTATAAAATATAAATATATACAACAAATGTTAAAAACAAATATAAATATACATATATCAGTGAGTAACCCCAATGCGCAGGTACATGGTGGGACCAGCCAATGCCAAATATAGAAACATATTTCTGAAGGTGCTAGAAAGGGCAGTGAGGAAACCCGAAAATATCCACTGTCTTCCCAATTTTCACTCATAATAATTCTCCCCAAATTTTGCCTAAAAATTTTAGTATTGCCAACCAAAATTGTTAAAATTTGTCTGGCACTTTGGGCACTGCTGAGTGGCGCACCCAAAAATTTTGCTACGAGAGGGCCCCCACATGAAACTTTTGTGCTAAGGGCTCAAGACAGTACAAAAACTAAAATGTACCATCGCCTAACGTTTTCAATTTATTGAGACGGAAATTTTCTTCATTTTCACGTTTTTCACACAAAAGAGTAAACTTTTTTACAACAACCCCAAAGAAATCTTTAAAAACGGAAACTAAAGGAGGTGCCAGGGGTCAAATTGGCAAGGTCTATTCTGGGCTCACCTCTCACTCACTGTCAGATCTTAGGCTCTGGTTCGGCTCTTCATGAACCATAATATATGTTTCGGTTCTACTCGGCTCTTCCGATGAAATGCAAGGCTCTGCTTGGCTTAAACTCATAGCAATAAAAGTTTGTAATTGGATAATATATTAGCAAGTGGCTGTTTTTGCCGGTTGCTGGCTATTGCACTATACATCAACAATTCGGTTTGTTGTTTCAGAAATGAGCTTTTAAAGAGCCTACCCCGGTTGTTCTAGTCGGCTCGGCTCTTCACACATCATAATAGGCTCTGCTGTGCAGCCGAGCCGGGCTTAAATAAAATGCATTCTGAACAATAGCAACAAAGCTAACGCCGACACTGCTCCCGTATGCAGCAGTATCTCATCATGATCGGCTGATTACCGTCCAAGTAAGCACCAATGCTAGTAAAAAAAGACTAAACGGCTGTGTTCACACAACTGCTGCATCCGGTTCGATCCGATCATGTGCTCATTGCTTCCGCTCCGATATCACCTTGTTCCCTACAGCTTTACTATTTACTATGTCTACACTCACCGCATTTTGTATACGGCCGTCATCAGATTCATAGCTGATAAAATTAGTCACCCACTATTGGATCGGATGCAATGTGAACACACACCGTTTAGTCACAATAAGAACACAACTTTTTGTCCTCACCACTCGTGGTTGTTGATCACAGTTATACGGTCACCCAGCTACAATGGACCCATCTTGCTGTATGACCGATCACCATTCGCGGTTGTTGATCACAGTTTTACGGTCACCCAGCTACAATGTTGGCAGAAATAACAACTGAGTCTTTCATCTCAAAATAATATTATAACAATGGAAACGAACAGTACTAAGCAAGAAATAATGTTTTATAAAGACAACACTGACACTGGCTGATAAGATTTATTTTAAACGTTATACTCATTTCAATAAATTCGGATTATTTAATGCCTCACCGGTTTATCGATATCGTTGTCGGTACTATAAAAGAACGCTGAGCTAAAATACTAAATCACACAATAATGAAATTGAAAACGCAGGAAACGAAAGAAAGAAAAAACAAAATAGTTACGATTTACACGGACGTGTTCACCACATGGCTTCCTATCAGATCCAGCCCGACAATAATTTTAACGGATCGATTTGGAATGATGTGAAAAACACGGCGCACGGTAATCACATAATTTCGACGTATCCGATCATATGCAATATGAACACGGCCTTGCGATTTACAATAATATATCAAACCCAATAAAAACGTAATCTATCAATTATTGTTTAATATATCGATAAAATTAAATAGTTTTAAAATTAGTTTCAAAATAAATGTATTATAAATTAAAAAAATGAAATGCTTCACACCCATCTGCAAATAAATTAATATAGCCTGACTACTCAGATGCAGTGGACCGAGGATTTTGTCGGCGCGTGGCTAATTGATGGTGGCCAAAATTTAAACCCAAATCACTGTGCCTACAGGAAACCGACCATTTGACGACAAACAACCTGTCTTGGAACCACGTACATGCAATTATAACCCGTTATTACAAAGCGTTGTAGAAAAACAGATCCAGTGCAGTTCGACTACTGGGGCAGCTTACATTTTTGAGCAACACATATTACTCACAATCTTGACAAAAACACCTTTGTCGACTTAAAGCCATGATCATTATTGTACGAACAAAGTTATTATTATTATTATTATTCATTATTTCTTATTTATTATTATTTCATTATTATTATTATTATTATTTATTATTTATTATTATTATTCATGTCCTTCCGAATTATATTTAAAAAAATCATGTTAAATGTTTCCTAGGGCATTGAAAAAAGGGTCACGACGTGGGGGCCTTCGGCTTTCGGGATGGGCCGGTGGGTGGGGCTTCACTGGGTTAATTATATGGGTTAAGGGGTCGGTTCGAGCGCTAGGGTAGGGAAGAAGCTCCCTCATGAATACATAATATACATACGTAGGCGACGGCATCTCGGCCCAATGCCCGGACAGAAATAGTATTTATAAATAAACGTTCCTTTCCAAGAAAGAATGCAACAAACATTTTAAATTCTGTCCGTTGATGGTGCAGTTTTAGCAGAAGTTACATATATATATATAGTTCAGGATAAATTTCGTATATTTTTGATCTGTTCGGACGGAGCGATCGAAGCGAACACAGTTTCCACTGAGGGCTTTGTGGAAAATCGTGGAAATGTCTTTTTTGTCTGTCACCGTCATCCATAACTCATTTTCGAATGGACGGATGTAAGCAATTTTTTTGTATCGATCGCAACCTACCCCATCTTCCGGGCCAAAATGACAAAAAAACAGGTTTTTAAGGGTTCTTTGCCGAATCCTATAATACGGGCACAAAGTTTCGTAACCCATCGACCGTCGTCCCTTTTCTAGAAATAGCGATTCTTCAAATTTCGCCTGACAATAAAACAGGTTTTTAAGGGTTCTTTGCCGAATCCTATAATACGGGCACAAAGTTTCGTAACCCATCGACCGTCGTCCCTTTTCTAGAAATAGCGACTCTTCAAATTTCGCCTGACAAAAAACAGGTTTTTAAGGGTTCTTTGCCGAATCCTATCATACGGGCACAAAGTTTCGCAACCCATCGACCGTCGTCCCTTTTCTAGAAATAGCGATTCTTCAAATTTCGCCTGACAAAAAACAGGTTTTTAAGGGTTCTTTGCCGAATCCTATCATACGGGCACAAAGTTTCGCAACCCATCGACCGTCGTCCCTTTTCTAGAAATAGCGATTCTTCAAATTTCGCCTGACAAAAAACAGGTTTTTAAGGGTTCTTTGCCGAATCCTATCATACGGGCACAAAGTTTCGCAACCCATCGACAGTCGTCCCTTTTCTAGAAATAGCGATTTTTCAAATTTCGCAGTATATATAATTGCTTGCTTTTGCCTTGCAATAACCGCCTATTAGGTTATCAAGTGCGCTGACTATGATGGTTTTGCTATCTTGATTCCAACTTGACTTGACTATATTATATATACCTTTTCTTGCGATTTCAAGGATTTTAAGTTCGACGAACCAGATTTCCAAAATGAAGTATTCATTTGTCTGATTCTGTATTGCGTTCAGGGTATCAAGAATTGTTTATGTATGTTTTCCTGTAGGCTGAATACGATGGTTTAGTTATATAGAGTCCAGCACCAATATCTTATGTCTTTCCAGATTTTCATTTGTTTTAGGATCAATGAGCCCGATTTTCATAATGTAGTCGGCCTTCAAGTAGTTTAGTACATGGCGTCAAAACTAGTCTAAATAGAGGTTTTTCAGTATGCTGAATACAATGATTTGGTTATCTAGAATCCATTACGCATATTACATACCTTTTCAATGGGTATAGGGTCAATGAACCTGACCTCTAGAATATAGTCTGTCTTCAGTTGTTTGGTTACGTATTGCGTACAGGTCATCAAGAATTGTCTATATATTGGTTTTTCGGAAAGCTGAATATATGATGGTTTAGTTATCTAGAGACCAGCACAAACGCCTGATGTGTTGTCAATTGTTTTCAATGGGTTCAGGGTTCAAAAGGTTATAGAGTGGTATAAACATCAAACACAGCCTGTTACAGGTGATTAAACAAAATGACAACTTAAAAATGAAACCCCACTCACTCTGTTTTACATTCTCTTGCGAAATACTAGTATTTACTAGGCAACTGTAATTTTCCAGGGGGCAGAGCGGGTCCCTTAAAACCTGCGATACATACCTAAAAAGTTGGCCTCCAAAACCACTAAATGTGCTGGATCAGAGCCTCAATATCGCTTACTTGCTACACATTACATAAAGCACAATCATTATAATATATCCTCCACAGGTATCCAATAATAATAATTAATATTAAACATTATTAGTAGCAATTCGGCAATGAGATTCAAAATACAATAAAATTTTAATAATAGAGTAGTATTTAATATTGGCACATCACAACCGACAATTATTATTTCATGACTGAGTTTAATGTTTATTTTTAGCCATAGCAATATTACACCCACTCAGTTCGACTACAAAATAGTCCCTTACTCAAATATGATTTCGCCAAGTGCGCGGCTAACGCAAATGTCACTTTCTACAATTAATTTCCTGCTTCTCCATGCCTTGCTATAATCTGGCTTTTATTGTTATCTTAAAGCGACAATTTTAGCACTAAACTCGCTAAACGTATTACCGCCCGAACAACTGACCATCTCGCGGCAAGCTTCATCATCTATCTATCGAGGGACGTCTTTTTTATCCGTTGCCGACCGTTGCTGTTGGATTATCGCCCCGGAATTTTGTCCATTTCGTGCTTCAGCTAAATCATGAAGCGAGGTGTTTGTGGAATAAAGCCCAATTGGATGACACTCATTACTAGCACCACCGTTGCCGCTGACAGCGGCCGACCTGGTTAAATGATGTCGCTGTCCCTGACCCGGTGGCACATTCATCTGCG
The DNA here is from genome assembly GCA_030248225.1 of Trileptium ribeirensis. NCBI lineage: Eukaryota > Metazoa > Nematoda > Enoplea > Enoplida > Thoracostomopsidae > Trileptium > Trileptium ribeirensis. The sequence goes on along the minus strand of JASANE010029999.1, from coordinate 39,156 downwards.
TAGCAGTCCCTTCCTTATCGCCAGGATTGCTGGTCCTGGCTAAAGGGGACAGCGGTAGAATAGTTGGCGGTCCACCACACGGCCCCTGATAATGACCTGGATATTTACGCCATGGATAGTGTACATGTTGCTGCTGCGGCTGTCGCTGCGGTATCGGCTTCGGTACGGAATGAGGGATTATGGTCGTACTTGTAGAAAGTTTCGGGGCTTCATCCCGTCGCCTGCTGGACGATACGATACCGCTGGTTTCAAGGGTTCGATTTATCTCATTTGATTTCTTGGTTGTGACTTCGTCTCTGTTAGGAGACACCGCAGCTAATGGTTTCGGTGCAGCACTATTGGCCGGCATAGTACCAGAAGGATCGGATGTTGTTAGACTGCTAGTAGTAGTATTAGCGCTCGACTGAGTGTTGTTTGTCGCTGGCGCACCAATCGTAGCTGTAGTGTTCGAAGATGACGAAGACGATATTCCGTAGCCAGCTGCTCTAAACGCTCGACTAAGTCGATTTGTTATTCCGTAAAGGGTTGAGGGTCTACCGGTCCCAGACGACGCCGCTGCTGTGGCCTCAGTTGTTGGAGCTACTACGGAAGCGGTAGTAGTGGTCGTGGCCGTCGGTGTTACGACAGTCGAATTTGTGCTTTCGACTGAAGCGGTGAGTTTTCGTTTGACGGACTCAGTTTGAAAATGTTTGTTTGCTTCGGCGACGAAATTGCCTGCTGTCGAGAGCTGTTTGTCACGGAATGTGACATCATCTGGATCTACCTGTGATCCCTCATAACCCGCGATTACACACCCGTCGCCTGTCCCAACTGATGACTTGGTATGAGAAACGTCGGCGGCTACAGAAGTAACGGGTACAGCAATCTTCTGGGATACATAAATTGATGGATTCGCTGTCGTCGCAGTCATGGTTCCTGTAGGTACCGTAGATGCGGCGTTAACCGGTTTAGCGGCCAAAGGACTTGGTTTAGTTGGCGAAAATGCCATAATAGGTTGTTGCGATGCTGAGCGTTTTGTAGTAACGGATGCCACAGACGACCGCGTTGGAGAGCTGCCACTATAGTAGAATCCAGGTCGGCAACCCGTTGTCGCTCCAGCAGTAGCAGGCCGCGGGGACTGCGGTGTGGGTGGCAATAATGCAGTAGATAACGGCCGATTATGCTGAGAAGACGTCACTAACAATCGCTCGAACGTCGACAGCGAGCGAGCAATGCTGCTAGTATCGGTGGTAGAGTCCACCGCAGTCGAACAGTTTGCACCAACAGAACTGCCTGATTCGGTTCTAAATGTACCGGCAGCAGCCGCAGTTAGAAACCCTCCGCTGCATTGCCTACTCGGCTTATTAGAAGATCCAGTTGCAGTCCTTAGAAGAAGCCCAGATGTCGGGCCGATTGAAGCCCGATGGTGCTGGAGTTGCTGCTGTTGGTGTTCGCGTCGGTGTTTGCTCGACAATCGCCGAAACAGCGAGCTCCCACCAGAGCTGCGGCGACGGTTATACGATGCGGTTGCTGACAGCATCGGTGCCAACATCGCCGAACCACTCGACGCTGACAGTTGTGGAGGAGTCATTGGCGCAGCAAGGGTCGCAGTGCCACTGCCATTTCCTGCGGTAATCGGGGGTGAGCACGGTTGCGGCGGAGGGTGCCGGTGTCCGAACAAAGATTTGTGGCCATGATGATGGTGATGGCTGCCAACGCTAATACCCGGTCCACGACGTCGGCGCGATGAACTAGAAGTAGCGTCGCCTGTAGTTCCGCCACCGGCTGACCCGCGGTGATGTCGTCCAGGGCCACGGCGGACAGGCCCAGAACGGATCGATGTTAGCGCCAATGGGCACACCCGAAGCTTGACGACGTCGCCAGCTGTCAACAGGCTATGTACAACCGCTGTGTGAGTTTTATTCCCAGTTGGTTCGGAATTCACATGTGTTATGATCGAATTTGGCCGAAGACCCGATTCCCAAGCAGATCCGTGCGCATCCACTGCCTAAACAATATACTTACATATTATAGGTAATATACGTAATACAAGACGGTGCTGATCTGATGTTGATGAGTAAAGTGGAGCATTAGCATTCATTGAGGCGAAGCCGAGCGAAGCGTTTTTCCTTTCTGTCTGGGAGTAAAAAGGTCGTTGTCCGTCCGTTCGTTCGTTCGGCCCGACGGTTCTCAAGAACCACTGAACCGATTTTAGAAAACTTTTTGTTTGAAAGCCTATCATGTCAGAGTGTGCACCTGATATTTGGGATTAAAAAATTTTGAGTGGTTAATTAGTAATTAGCTGATTAATTACGTACGCTTATGCAGCTAAAATAGAGAATTTTGCAATATTTTTGTTATTTATTGAAATAGAATCGTTTCGATCAAACCATTATAGGGTTTTTGGTCGAAGAATTCAAATATAATATTTTTACCAATGATAAAGCCCTATGCCCTATGCAATGTAGTTATTTGAAGAACATAAAATTGATTACATTCGTAATGCCACAGCCCAAGCTCCGGTCACAAATGTAGTTCCACTACCGACTAGTATTTATATTATTTAAAGATTTCATGCCAAGCATCGTATAGAACCATTACGAGTTTTATTTTTATTAGGGTGAATCTCTTGATATTGTAACTATTCCTTGAGATGTTAGCTCAAAATGTGGGGGATACCAAAAATTTGATGGATACCATATCTTCAGTTTTACCAAACACGACGCCAAATTCTTTCAAATCAAACTAAAGCACCAGTTGGAGCAAGCGAATTAAAGTTTGACGCGGGGCTTTTGTGTAATATAAGATACATTTTTTATACAAAGTTTCGTAAAAAACACAGACCTAAGTTTAAAAATGCATGCAAGAATATAGGATTTCAGTCAAAACCGGCGAACTTGAAAATATTAAACTAATTCTGCGATAAAGTCGACGTCATCGCTGAAAGTGCAAATTTAGTGGTAAATTTACTTGTACAGACACTTGAGGATAAAATTTAGCAGATATGGTTTTGGCGTTAAAATCTACTTTTCTCACAATTAGTTTAATATTTTCACCGATTTCGATAAATACTAGTTTATAATTTATTAATTTTATTCTTTTTATAAAAAAAATAGCAAATCCTGTTTATAAATACTAATTGGTACAACAATAAACTGGTACTTCTTACAATAATGGCAATATGGAGCTTAGACATACATAACGAAGCAGTGGTTCAGAGAGGCTACCCTCTACCCCGGAAGCGCGGAAAATTTTAGCAATCGGTTTGTCAAATTTTTTATATAATTAACAAAATTTAACAATAGACTTTTTATAAAATTCGGTAAATTTTATGCTTAAAATTAGAAAAAAACATTGGCACAATGGGTCGTCGACAAGGGAAACCCATGAAGTTCTTTTAGCAACTCCTGGAGGATCTCTCCCTCGGAGGGCTTTACAACCCGAACGACCCACGCCTCAGCCCCCCACCCCGGCTACCCCCTCCCCGAAGCCTCGGAGCACCAGCATGTGTATTCTTTGATGACTGCTATGCGGCGTTCAACTGAGGAGAGCTGGTTAAGTTTATGAATCTCTGCGTTTATACCTAGATAGGGATCATCAAATCCGTGTGTCAGACTAATGCTTGGAAATGGCTACCTATGTTAAACCGTCTAAATTCAGGCTAAAGTAATAATAAGTAAGCAAGTATGCCAAAATAATAATAAATCAGATTCAAAATTGTTGAAAACAACAACAAAAAACACGCACCGTTACAAGATGCTGGAGTGTATAGTAGTCGGTATCGCCAATATAGACGCGGATTGCACGGAGCGTGAATCCGAATCCTTGCGCTCCGCGACGTATGACTATCGGAAGGCGCAAATGCTGCTGCTGTTGCTGCTTCATCTGTTGTGCGCTGTTGCTACTCGCACGAGCTCTCAAAGACCCACCACCGTGTTGTTGCGACGACGACGATGGTGTCGGCAGAGCAGCAACAACCGAATGATGTCGCAGGGCAACGCCATCAGTGGCAGCTTTCGACGGCTGAGCGGTTGTACGCGTTGGCGATGCATCGCGCGAACTAACACTACCGCCGCTCCCGGGAGACCGCCGTCGTGCACTGGCAGGCGGAGAATCTGAAAATGACACCGATAGAAGCTTTAAAGGCCAGCCTTGATTTTAATGTAACAATAATTAAGTAATGAAGTTACGTAATTATGTAGGCTCAGCCAAAGTGAACATAGGTACAATAATTATAGAAAATTTTTATAGTATCTAATATTACTAGGTGGGTGGAGGATCGAAATAGTTGCTGGGAGGTATAAGCGCGTAGATACATCCTGAACTATCAGAAATAGCTGCGGGGAAATTTCCCAGCGGTTAGGTGAAGGTAAGGTCGTGCTGCTAGGTTAACTGAAAATCTCATAATTGTATTTATTATGTTGTCCAAGCCTTGACAACATAAGACCACTCTTGATGCCCTGCAAGCAATAACTAACCAAACAAATGAAAACTCACTACATTTTGGAAATCAGGTTCGTGACCGTAAAACCCTCGACACCCTTTTCAATAGTACAATATAGTTAGGCTGGACTCAAAATATCAAAACCATCGCATTCAGCGTGCTTAATAGCCTACTAGATAATCGTTGTAAGATAGAAGACGCAGCAACATGTCCAAATTAAAAAAATTGTTTTTTCTGGCAAAGGGCCGACGAGTCATATTCGGGTCCACAGCGTCCCAGAGAGTGGTCCCACAAAAAAACGTGGGTATTCGTGGTTAGTAAAGTTGTAGATCTCGATGAGCAGCTATGTAATTAAAGAAATTCTGAAAATGATGTTCTCGTTTTATCGATTGTGTCGCGAGATATGGACTGCGAAATACTGGTATCCGCATGGCCAAACTTGGCGGAGAACCCTTAAACCCTTGTTTTTGCTATTTTGACCCTGAAGACGAGGTCGTAGCTGTTCGCGTTCAACTAAAGGGCACAGCCTCATCACTTTTGCTATTAAAACTTTATCGAAATCCTCCATCCACTCGACGATAAGTTATGGATAACAGGAACAGACAAAAAGAAATAATTCTCACGATTTACCCCTAGCGCCGTCCGTGGAAACTCCGCTCAGTTTGTCCGCGCTCCGTTTCCATTAACTATTTACTATTCACGGACATCAGAATTGCTTGTGAACGATATTTTATCGCTTTTAAGTAAAAACATGTTATGTTCACGAACAACAACTGATGAACGATAAACTACAAGAATCTTTCGTCCATGCGGTCACATTTGCATTACCCCTAGCGCCATCAGTGGAAACTCCGCTCAGTTTGTCCGCTCCGTTTCCATTAACTATTTACTATTCACGGACATCAGAATTGCTTGTGAACGATATTTTGTCACTTTTAAGTAAAAACATGTTATGTTCACGAACAACAACTGATGAACGATAAACTACAAGAATCTTTCATCCATGGGGTCACATTTCCATTGAATTTGTTCTCGCGGAGGGCGGAATCAAAATTCAACAATCGAATAAATGTCATGGAACTGTCAAAACTTGGCTGACTGTAAAACATTACTTCTGGGCTATGAGTGAATTGAATACCTTTGTTATTTTTGTACCATATCGATCATGGATTCCAGATCGGGTTTTACAAAATAGGATAGTAAGTAGTCGTAGGTCAAGTTTAGTCACGCATTACTTTTGTCCGTGACTGTAAATATTACACGATATACAAACTCACTTATCGCTATTTTTTGATTCTACACACGAGTGCAGAGTAATAACTTAAAAATCGGCGCGTCCACAAATGACAAATATCCCAAAGTTTCCAATTCGGGTCAGTCCTGTGACAACTTGAGCAATAAATAAACTGCTGCTGTATTGCAAGCAGTAATGAAATAATTTCAAAATTTTGACTTGAGCAGTGTTCAATTTTGTATTGCAATGAGTAGTTAGACTCTTGGGTGACTGCAACTACTTATTTTTTTAATATTGTGTACATTTTATTTTAAATAGCGACACATATATGTATGTATATTAATTAGCCGAACATGAAATCACAAAATTTTTCACTTCTACGTGCTCAAACAAAATCCACTATTCATTACTAACAATTTTGTCCTGACTACTAATTACATATTGAATACCGCATTGTTTCAAAATGCAAACGCGGAATATTGATTGCAATAATAACATTGGGTTAAAAATACTGCCAACTAACCTCGAGGAATCACCAAGTGGAGCCCCTGCGCCGAGATCGAGCGAGCTTTCAGCGGAGCGCGTAGACTCGACGCCGAGCCGTCGCAAGCGGCTAGCGCAGCAGTAGCATCGCTAGTCGCAGCAGCAGCTGCTGCCACAGCTGCCGCTGTGGCTGGTGACAACCGTTTCTGCACCGGTTGATGCCGATGTGCCGATACCGCTGTTTGACGCTCTCGTTGATGCTGTTGATGATGGTTGGCAGCAGTAACAGGATGATCGGACATAAATTTATCCGGCGAGTCCCGTGCTGACGTGGACACAGTAGCCAACGGCGAAATCTGCTGCACCGGCACAACGGTTGCAACAACGGCACCTGTTGCCGAGAGCGTCGGAGCGACTGGCGATGCAGCCGGAACCGGTGTTGTGATAAAATGCTGCTGCGAACCGCCAACGGCTGTTGTGTGATGTTCCACAACGACAGATACCGTTGCTTGTTGGTGTTGCTTTTGATGGCCGCCTTTGTTCTGTTGCGCCGGTGAAAACGAGCGCTGTTGTGCTTGCTGTTGCTCTCCTAGTCGTTTTGGTGAGGCGTCAATAATAACTCTTGACGTTGAGTCTTTTTCATCGACCGGCGACAAATCTTTTACAACTGTTGTAGTCGTCACGGGAACCTCCGATTCCGTAGGTGCTGAACAAACCGATATCGATCTCGTTGAATCTGAAACGTTTTCCTCCTTCATAGGCGCGATGGATGCTGCTTTTTTATTGTCTTCTTCAAGATCATGATGATGTATCGATACTCTGAAACATAACAATACCATACCCGCAAGGTTTTAGTCTAAAATACTAGCAAACATAAATTTTGTTCCACTGTCCGGTAGTAAAGAAGCCTACTACAAACTGACATACCTGCTGTAGCTATCACTGCCTTACTCTTTCACTTACAAAAGCACAACTAGTTTTTTTTACTATTCTCAAGGTTTTAGACCTTAGTTTAAAGCTTTCAGCCGCGTTACCAAAAATTGACCTTTCTAAGGACACTTAACAGAATGCTTTAAAACAAAACTACCATATCCGGAACATCTCAAAATTAATTATATTGTAATAGTCCGTTTACGCCTTTCTTATGCGATATACGACAGATTTTATAAAAAAGTCTATCGATTACTCATTTCGGTAACCTTCTTAAATTCGTTTGAATTACCCGCGAATCCGTTAGGAAGTAATTTCTATCTAGCATAGCCTTGTTCAATGATTACCAACTACAACTGACACTGCTGCAAGTGCCTTTGTATAGCTACATGTAGCGGAAATGATGTTGCCTTTTACCGATTGAACGTCCTTTTTAGACATCCGGTAGGAACTAAAAAATAAGGTCTCTAGCACATCGTGATCCATTAGGGTATAATCTTCGGTGTATTGCGTGTTACTAGATCACAATATTGGTAGCGATTACTCGCGCATAAAGACAAAACTGGGGTTAATGTGGTTAATCTACGCTTACAACTATTCGTAGAGAACACTCAGTTCCTTCAACGATCCAGAAGCATAATGATACATAAAGCAAAATATTAAAGGCAATGTGATGCCTATTTTAGGCACACTGAAAACCTTTTGGAACCTTTATTTCATTCACTCCAGTGACAAAAAACACAGAAACTTTCGAAACTTACAAATAATTTAAATAAAAATAGTTATTATTCCACCTACTGCAAGACTCAGTAGATGCACAACACAAACACCATGTCTTTTATGGTATTCACTTACAGCGAGAACTTAATACCCATTCAGCCCTTTACGTACAACTAAACTCAACAAATGCCGAAATTTTACAGCTATTTTTCGTGCCTAAATAGAACATATTTACAACGTCGCAGAGAGATAATGAAAGAGAGGGAATATCTGGATCCGGAAATAGCAATCGCCGCACGCCTAAAACGAAACCGGAACTAGGGCTTATAAATCCATAGTAAAATTTAACAAATAGCTCACTACCAAGAAATCAACCCCATGATTCCATTGCATAGGTGGTATTAAACTTTAACGTAAAACTGGTGTACAAAATTTATTATTTACACTGTATTCGCAGTGATAACAGCTGAAGTTTATTTAAGCCTGCAGCAATGTAAACTAGTAATTCTATCGAGATTGCATAAAAGGTAGTGAAGCATAGGTACATCTACACCTTTTGCGTGCACAGCCAATCAGCTCTCGATAGCATACAACGATATGCTATATGTGGATATCATACAATACCGCATAAGTTAGAACAAAACTAACACCGGCAACAAGTTTCCCATGCCCCAAAACCCCCAAGTATAAGCTATCAGCCTCCCAGGATTAACAGTAAAATTAGGAATTTTAGGTCGATCAACCATGGCGGCGCCATACCCCCGCAACCATAGAACCATGGATCGCAGAGCAAAATCAGCACCACCTCTTTGCCACAACAAAAATAAGATTGCTTCCGTGAAGGTTACTAAAATGGGGTGAAAACCACTCACTTTGACCTCTGACCCGAACCATGGAACGTCATACCCCCGTACCCATGAAACCATGGGTCACAGAGCAAAACCGGCACTGGCAATGAGTTTCCCATGCCCGAAAACACCACAGGTAAAACTTATCAGCCGCCCATGATGTCAGAACAAATTTTCAAATGTTGGGCCGAGGAACCATTGGGGCGCCATACCCCCGTACCTCAAACCCCATGAATCCATAAACAGAGCCTTAATCAAAAAACAAAAAAGAGTCATAGGCATTTATCATTTTACTATGAAATAAAACCATCCAGAGAAAAAATTCGAAAGCTAAGATAAAAATAACCTTGCTTCCGTGAAGGGTGCTAAAATGGGGTCAAAACCCCACATTTTGACCCCTGACCCCGGAACCAAACCCCAAATCAAAAAACGCCCGGAGATGTTCGCAATAAATCGACTAAGCCGGTTCGAATGAGCCCAAGATCATGCAAATCGGTTCCGGTGTTCTCGAGTTATGGCCGATCACACATACACACACAGACGGAATTTGTAAGATTTTACCACTGCAACACACAATCTCTACTACGTTTCACTACGTTCTGAATACTCACAATTCCTGATGTCATTGTGGTGTCATGTTCAAGTTCGAATGTCCGCCCTAAGCTACTTCTGAGCAATCCATACTCTATTAATAAATTCATGTCGCATTGAATAGCCCGTAAAGCCATCACTTGAAGTACGTGAAATCTTATCGCAGACAATGGAACAAAATCCATAGTATAGCAAATATCATTTTTTTTATAAAAAAGGTGTCATTTTTATCATAAAGGTGTGGAAGTGTGTTTAAAACGTTCTTTGTTCCCAAACATACAACTACAAGAAATCCGAAGCCATCCTGCCCAATTATGTGGAGTGAAAATGTTGGCTGTAAACAGCCGCGGCGATGCCGATTGCTAACTAACTTTTCGGCCCATGCGAGGTCTGGAGTGGTAAATGGAAACACAGTCGTGATGGTCCTCGTAATCGGTCATTTTCGCACGTACGATACGCAAAGGAATGATGTATGCTACCGCCGAGAGATGGATTAATGAGTCACTCGAACAAACGACGCTACGGTCGATAGTCCAACGCGCTAACGATTGAGCCACTGGGCTTCAACTAATTTTGTGCCAAGGATAATCCCGGAAATGCAGTGCACACCAAAAATGACTGTCGCTTTTCGAACCAGCAAAGTAACGAAAGAGAATTGGTTATTTCTGGCCTGTATTCTAATGCTTTGTAACAAGTTATTTATAGCATAAAATTTCAGCAACATTATTGTTTCAAATGACCCATGCGTTTAACTTACGTCGGAAGCGGCACGGTATGCGTACGTCTCCATTTGACTTTATCATCAGGGCTGCTTGACGCAACAACTGGCTCACTCTGTTGTCGTTCGGCGTGTTGTTGTTGCTGCTTTTGTACGACGCCGCCGTCAGATTTACTACAAAAAAGTAATTGTTACAAAAATTGAACAACCATAAATAAAAAACTGCTACATTGCAACATAATTGTTAGAAAATTCATCATTGCAGAGCAAACTTAAGTTACCACTGGGAGATAGTAATTGGTCACAGATAAGCTTGCAATTCTTTTAAGATAACTGAGTTAAAATTTAAACACTTTAAATTCTTGCAGTTAAAAACTGTTCTCCCAAATCTTCGAACGAACAGTTCAACTAAACGGTAAGACCCAAAATAACCTATCATCGTCCAGTATACAACGTTGGTAACAAATCAACCAGGATTAATAGTGGTCCTGAATTGGCTATTCGAGGATGTCTCAAAATATTTTGATTAAGGGAAACCCTGCCGATAGGTTGGTTAGACCATGCAGAGATTTAGGGTTAGGTTTTAGAGATACACCTAGAGTTATAATAAATTCTGAGTCATATATAGAAAAATTGTGTTCACTCAAAAAGCTACCGTTCTCTAAAAACCAAGATTCCGAGCGATATTTAGAGTGAGACCTAGAGTTAGATATAGATAAGTCGCGAGAGAAAAAAATCAGCCGTTCACTAGTGTAGGTTACCATCTGAAAACCCAAGACTTAGATTTTGATATTTCTAGAACAGAATATTTAATAATAATAATAATAAAGCAAATTAACCTTTTTATACACATACCTACTGTTGCTGTGTCCGCCGTCAGTCACCATCACTAGTTCTGAATCCGAACGTTGGGTTTGTGGAGCTCTTGCACAGCTTGAAATTGGACAACTCGCCGGGTCAGCAATCGTCGGCATACTGCTACCACAACCACCGTCCTCGACACTGCTGCTCGTATTCTCTTTCGAGACTGAACTCGACATACTCAGTCCGCTCAATGTACTGTAACGAGAATCGCTACGACGCGGCTGAAAAAATACAGTAACATAATTTCTGTTTCAGAAACCATACTGAAGCGAATCACTACAATAACCAATAGCAAAATAGTGTCTTGCCTTTCATTTAAAATACGAATGCTGAAAGCAATAAATTCGTTACATCCCCAGTCACGAACAGAAATTAAAAACGTTTAATAAACGACCGTTGAGGCGTTCGTTTCTGTTCGATGTTCGCTCACAAACAAATGCGACAACGTTTTTATGTACAGTACTCGCCTGAAATGGGTGTCACCTTTCGAACGAACGAGCATAGAACAGAAATCGAACAAAATTTATTTATTCTCGAACAACACTCGATCACGTATCGAACAAAATTCGAACACATTTTGAAGCTATCAAACGAAATTCGAGGAATACATCGAATACAGCACTCATTTCTGGCAACAGTATACGTTTGTTCGCGAGCATTGTTTGATATCACTGACATTGACATTATTCAAAAGTATTATTATGAAGCAATATATCGACAATTTTAGTCTGGTACAAGAAAGTACGAGCTAATTATTAATGCACACAATCGTAGAAATTAGTATACCTTAGCGTACCAACAACTCGTCATCTCAATCAACGTGTCCATTATGTAACACATATACATCATAACTTTACTATGTTTGAGAACTTGGGGGCAAACTGGGCCAACTATTGTTTTAGCTCTGGGGCTTGTTTCAGATAGGGGTAAACTAAAGAATCCTCTATCTGGCGTACATGATTATAAGCACTTTTCGAACTAGAGTACACGCCAGAAATGACTGCTGCTTTTCCACACAATAGTGAGCGAGCAGCGGGAGTTGCACAACGAACCGAGAGCGAATATCGAAAGCAAAAAGAAGCGGTCATTTCTGCCGACTGCGCAACGATTATAGCGCCTAAACGATAATATTCAAATGCCACGATTTTACTTAAAACATTAAGCGAAACCGGAAAGCCCCGCTCACTGAAGGACTAACCTCTCCGAAGCTCGAATGTCTGGGCGATGACGACGGAAACGACGCAAAAATTTCGCTTTTACTTCGCGTTGCTGCTTCACTTTCCGGCAATTGTCCGCTACCGGTCCCGCTGCTTCCAGTCTCCGTTCCTCCACCGGCAGCCGTGGCTTCAGTTGACGAGTGTAACTGATAGCGATCGACGCGGGCTGTAAAATTAAAAAATCGAATATCAGTATGGAATTCACAGAATAATTAAGTTTTTGTTGACCTCATCATTACTGGGGCAGGGAGTGGCAGAAATCCGACCGAAATCACTAAAACCCTCACGTTCGCATTCACGTCATTACTGAAATTTTTTCATGTTCAATTTTGATTCAGAATTTCCATAACACGCAACAATAAAAATAGGGGTCTCAAGTATTTAATATAATAGTAAAATACCGCTCCTGCCGAGAATGCATACACGCAGCAAGGAGCATGTCAAAAGCATTTGCAACTTAAATCCCATAGTCCAAAATTTCTCACGAGAATGAACTTGGTGCAACAAACAAAAATCCCATCATATCTTTTTCGGCCCATGAAAAGGTCAGACGATAATAGCGCCGGTTTTAATGATAAAATTTAGCTTAACGTTTTGGCACTACTTTAAAAGAAACGATTTGCTAGCTAATATTTAAGCTGAAAACATCTATTTTCATGCCGACAAACTATTTCTTATCAATTTTTCACCGTCGAATGCTCTTATGTACCCAAACTATGACAATAAATGCATTGCGAACCGAGAAATTTATAAAAAATTATCCTGGTGTAATGAAAATTGCAGTTCCTCCGAAAAATCGTTTTCTGGCTGCGGTTAACGCAAAAAGATAAAGGCTGAACACAGACAAACGTGCGCGAACGCAAATTCCATTCGTACGTTACAGGGCACATGTTCACGTTCACAAAAATGCGAATAACACTGGCAAAAATGTGAACACGAATTTCCGCGCGGATCAATTCGTGATTTTGACAAAAGAAAAAGCTTGGTGTACGTAATTAAAGTGGATTCACGCATTATTTTTGACATTTATGAAAATAATCATGGCGTTTCCAGGTCGTAAATCGCCAACTAACTTACTATCAAAATAGCTTGTATCTTCATCGTTTTCCAGCTGCGGTATAAATTCAGCGATCTCTCGGAGCAATGTGTTCCAATTGAGGCCGGCGAAAAACGGATGGACTTTCAGTTCGACGGCGTCGGCGTGCGAGCCCAGGCGATGAAGTGGATTTTGGTTCAGCAACGCCAGAATCAAATTTTGGGCTTCGGCCGACGGCCCGTACGGCTCTTCCGGCCATTCGACCTCGTCTATAAAAAATGAACAAAGTTAAACAATAAATCATTGTATTACTGAACTTTTGAAATGGGGGGGAGATCATGCGGTAATCCCTATTTTTCGGACTATAACAACTACCAATGATCTACCGACCTTCGCCACCTTTAAACGAGACCGCATAAATAAATTTTGGGGGTGACAAAGCAAAACGCACTGCCTACAGAGCTTGTCCATCTAGAGAATGTCGTGTAATGTACATTATATCAGTTAAGAGGAGCTCAACAGGTAAAGAGTTGTATTCAGTAAACAGGTAAGTGTTGTATTTAGTACAAAAAAATTATAAAATATGGTACAATTTAGAGCAGAAGCATAAAGTTTTGTGACAACGTGCCCCGCCGCGGCTGGTTGGTCAAATATTAATAGCCGTCCTAGACTGTTATAGATTCCGATTGTGCTATTAAACCACTGTGCGCGAAAAGTTTTGAAACGACCACGCGACCACAGCAAAACCAACTGAGCTGGAGAAATTGGGCTGGATCTAGTGGATGGTTGAACAATCCACGTCTTGTTCCAGTGAGTACGATATATGGAACAACTACTGGTTTTGCTGCTATTACGCTTACACAGCATGCCAAATCAGGGATTGAACCAATTTGGGGAGACATAACAACCGACTACTTACTACACAGCAATGTCATACAGCAGCGACTCAAGCTTGGGCCATCATGGTCGCGGGTGTAGAAAGTTGTAGCAGTTTCGGCAAATACTTTATTAACGACTTACTCGATACGATATGAGCAAAAATTTCATCTGGAGTATTGCCGAAAAACGGCGGACATCCAACAAGGGAACTCGTAAAGGATAACTCCGAGCGACCACCAGTCTACCGGTTTACCTGAAGCGACAACAAAACATATAAGTTATTGCTATTAGTAGACCATGAAATTTTAAACTGAAGGGCGGATAAAAAATTTCCCTAAATTATCTGGGTGATACATTGAACTCACAAATTGAAAGTTTAGTGGGTGCTGCAAAATTTCATGCTTCCAGTAATTTTCTGGTGCTTATCTTAAGTTATTATAATCTTATCTTATCTTATTCCTAATACAATAATAATAATTATCTAGCTATTTGAAAATTTGTGGGTGGTAATAAATTGCATTTCTCCTGGCTCAATCAATACCAAGTAACTTGAATTTTCATGGGACAAAAATTACCCCTTTAGTTTAAGCAGATTATTATTATAAGAGGACCTGTCAGTATTATTATAATAATAACAGTCACATGAACATAAATAAGATACCCAAACTGTTACGAAACACAACAAGTGTCCAACCAATTAATAATTCAAATATTGAAACCAATATCTCTTCTTAAAAATGACAAAAAACTATTTCTAGCGAATGCTGTACACTCACCATAACCCTGTCGTAAAATCACTTCCGGAGCAATATATTCCGGGGTTCCGTAAACTTGTTTATCCTTAAATTGTCGAACCGATGCTTCGCCAATCGATTCGTACATCAAATTTGGTCCGGTTCATTAGTCCAATTTTCGACAGCCCGAAATGGGTCAATTTGATATGGCCCATTGCAGTGATGAGAAGACTAAAAATTTATTATAAACTAGTAAACTAGCAAGCGACGGTGAAACGAGGCAAGCGTGGTTTCCTTTTTAAGTTATTTTTAAACATCTGTAACAGGCTCTGTTTGATGAATCCTGAACCAACAGAATATCCTAAAACCTCGTCGACCCTAAACACACTGAAAACAAATGACAACGCATCAACACATTTGTGCTGGTCTATAGATAATCAAACCACGTATTCCGCCTATGAGAAAACCTATAAAAACAATTCTTGGTGACCTGTATGCAATACGTAACCAAACAAACTGAAGAAAGACTATATTCCGGAAATCGGGTTGATTGACCCTAAACTCATTGAAAACCCATAAAAAGTCCTAAATATGCACCGTGGAAACTAGATAACCAAATTCCTGTATTCAGATTAAAAAAATACCTATATATAGACTATTCTTGATCCCAGTACGCAACATATAATCAGGCAAAAAGTGAAAACGCACTACATTTTTGAAATCGGGATCGTTGACCAATAATACCCTTGAAACTCCAAGAAAAGGAATAATATAGTCAAGTGGGACTCTAGATAGCAATACCATCGTATCAAGTGTGCTTGATAACCTGACAGACACTCATTGTAAGGTAAAAACAAACAATAACACGGCGAAATCTGAAAAATTGCTATTTCTCGCATAGAGTCGATGAACCATATTCGAGCCCACATAGGCCCATGGAGTGGTCAAACAAAAAATCGTAGACTCGACAAGCTGCTTCTTTTAGTGGAATACATTTTTCTATGAAGCCTGTGTCGCAAGATATGGGCTGTGAAAGACTGGTACCCGTACGCCAGATTTGGCAAAGAACCCTTAAAACCGTTCTTTGCCATTTTGACCTTGAAGATGTGGTTCCGCAAAACTTTAATCGATAAACTACTTTGTTACGACCGACTGCGCCACAGTTCCAGTTTCCGAATATAGAAGTGTCTTAATAGAAACTATTCACCATTGCAACCATGACTACTTACAGTTACACTCAGAATTAAGTGCTTATAAAATCGAAGCAGACGAAATGGAACGAAAACGCAATGATTCGTTAAATTGAAAGCAAACTAACATTTTTTACAAAAAATATTTTTTATTTCAACACAATCGAAATTCGTTAAATTAAACGCAAACTAACATGTTTTAGTAAATTTTTATTTTTATTTTGACGCAATCGAAATTCATTTAAACGATCGAAACGCAAACGATCGAAATGGAAAGAAGTTTCGGTCGTTTTTTGAGCACTTAATTCTGATTGTAACTGTATCTCACCGAAAATGGTGAGAATATAAATTCACACTCGAAAACCACACATGACGACGTTAGCTAACACAAATCTAAATCAGAAATATCACAAACTTAGCGGCCAAGGTAATCTTGAGAGGCCTAAGTGTACTGAAAGCGATGCCATTTTCGATACATTAAGCCTGAGCCTTTTTAGCCTAAGTTTAGGTCCTTATCTGAGACGTACACTAAGCCTAAGTCGTGGACGGGTGGCGGCACCGCCCCCAAACCGCCCTACTAAGCTGTTCCTTTTTCTAACAATATAATGTAACGCCCCTCAGGCTAATGAAGATGCCTACTTGTCTGGTTTGAGATCACGATGCACAATGCCGTAGCTGTGTAGGTATTCGATTGGGAGAACGGTTTCGGCAATGTACAACCTCGCGAGTTCCACCGGAAACATTTGAATGTGTTTGAGCAACGTTGCACAGTCGCCGCCCTCGACGTACTCGAGCACGAGGCAGAGATGATGCTGAAAAAAAAACATCCGTATTAAACGCAAATTATTCGCAAAACAAGCTTACGACTAGCACTGTCGTACAGTAGCTGTGAAGTTTTCTCTGAACGGTTCACTGAAACATTCGTCTTTATTTGGTGTCTGTAACTAGCTTAAACTGACCAACATGGAGCTTTTCGTGAACAATATGTCTGTTCCTGAACCCGAACACCATAACTCATGTATAAAGAACACAAACATACTTGACGATATCAGTCAAAACAGAAAAAACAATAACTTATTAATTAAATCGAGCCAATGTAGTGTCGCACTAAATAAACCCATTATTACTAGTTAAATCTACGGTCCAAATAGATACAAATCTTCTTTACTAATGCTCAACAGCTAATCAGAACCACAGCGACTACAATGATAACATTACTGCAAACGAAAAATAAAAGCGAAAAAGCAATTATATAAAAAACAAGCACAACCCACTTACCGTTGTCTCAAAGCTTCCGTAGAACGACACAACGAACGGATTGTCGGTAAACGTCAGTATGTCGCGTTCGGCGAAGACTTGGTCAATTTGATTGCGCAATATTAGATTGGACTTGCTCAGCTTTTTGATCGCAAACCGTTGACGTGTCTCACGATGACGTACCTGAAAAAGCAAGATTCGTTTATCAGTGCCCACGATGAACATAAGTATCCGAAAATCAGTCATTATAAAACACAACACAACCATTTTAATTTCAAAAAATGGCCAACATTCTTATCTAATTAATTTTAATATTGATAACGTCAAACTATAAAATGAACCATGAATTGCTTAGAAGATCAAATCCACCTATGATATAGCACTAGCGGTTGCGAAGATATTACTATTTTCGTGCATCTCTGCACTCATGGTCCCATAAATAACCTCTTTTTGACCCAACCTTGCAGCGTAAATAATCACAACAGCAGCACACCATTTGCAGCTACGTAGTGAATGAATTGCTCTATAAAATGAAACCAACACGCCTATAAACGCATCGAGCGGGTATGGAGATGGAACTATTTTTGTGTGTTATGGGTCTCATAGACCCATTTTAGAACCCGTGTTGACCCAAGCAGAACATACTAAGAAAACCGCGTAGCAAAGAATTGTTGAGCGGAGCGAAGAGTTTTTGTTTTCGTCAGAGGAGTGAAAATCAGCACCGTCTGTCTGTCCATCGAACTCCTCAATAACTAGTGGGCCCATTTAAAAGATTATTTGTTTGAAACGCCTAATATCCGCTTGGTGCAAGGCATATATTTTTGTCAAAATTGCTTTAGTTAATTACCAATTAACTAATTAGTTAAAAGTGTTAGCCTATTTATAGCATATTCAAACAAAAATTGCTTATTTTTCAATGAAAAATTACAGTGACGCTATTATTTTAGGGCGTACCCCATCTTGCCGTGCTGATTATGAGTCTGGCGTTTATTACTATTCGAGGAATTTAAAAAGAGTACTAATTCGTTATTTAATTAGCTAATTACTAATTATTAACTAATTTTTTGAAAATTTTCAAGGTGCTCAGAAATGAAAACATTTCATTACAGGAGTTTTCTATGTCGCTGATCACGAATGTGATATTTCTGAAGCTCTAAACCTTGGCCGTACATGCTAATTAGTTAATTAATGTACCTTTAACCGTTAACTTTATGTAAACTTTAAAATCACTTCAAAATTGTAATTTTTTGCGCTCGGGGGTTTTCGATGTCGCTGATCATGAATATGTGGCTTTTGAAGCTCTATAATTTTATCATTGGTGCTAATTAGTTAATTAATTAGCTAAAGATAATATTTACAATTAATTAGCAAATTTTTAGCTAGCTGGCTTTCGTGTGATGGATTTGACATCAATTATGTAAAACGTGATACTTATTATAATGATTTAATATTTAGTTGAAATACATGTAAATAAAATAACAAATACTTTGCCTATTGCTCCGCTCACTTTTTGCAATTATTAACTTTACTGTTATACTTTCTTATAGAGGCTTATTTGGAGTACAAAGCGCCACCACAGCGCCATAGCCCCCACCACAACCCCTTTGACCCGCTTTTCGGGGGGGGGGGGAGGGGGAGATGTTGGAATATGTCTTTGCGACAATACAGATTTCAAGCTTTCCAATGAGGTATCGCACGAATCAATCCGCCCAGCAAAACTTGAGTTATGTGTTTCACGCTAGAAACCCCAATAACGGCCATTGTCAAATTTCACCACTGTCACGGCTAGTAAGAATTCTTCGCTTGGCTCCTTCCATACAATCACACAGCATTCAATTGAAAATGTCAAAAATATATTGTCAACTTTTCATAAGATGCACTAAACATTTTCACAACGAATATTGAAAATTTTCGTTACGGTTGACGACAAAACAAATTATTCACCGTCGGCGTTCTTCAACGTTGTAGGTCAAAAATGTGACAAAAACAACCAGAGCAATTGACTATAAACTATGAAGGAAAGGCTATAAAAGTCTTACCAAATGCACCGATCCGTACGCCCCGTTACTTATCAGCTTGACGGTTTCAAAGTCGTCCTCATGTGGTGCCCTTGACGTCCACGGCACATCCGTGCTTCGTATCCCACCAATGCCGCCCCCGGGTGAATGTTGAGCCGACGTAGTTCCATCGATACTCATCGAGCTGTGACTTGTTGACATTTCGACTAAAAAAAGATAAATTTTAATGTTTTTAAATTATTTATTAAAAACCACCTGGTAATTACAACAAAACTCCTCGCAATAAGTTATTGACTACTGCTCGCTCGCAGCTGCTCGACTCAATGCAATTTTTGGTTTGAAATTATTGTTTTATTCCATTCATTATGCTGCAACTCCATCAAGCAATAACGAAAATGGATTTTGGTCCAAACATAGGAATTTGGCATTACGTTCAACCACGTAAAAAATTTTGTGTTGCTTGCTTGACAATATTATACTGAGGCGTTCTAAATTATACAATAATGCCACTCATTCGTATAAACAAATAAAGTGCCATATTCTATCAGTAATTAAAAATTTTTTAATTAATTATTATTCGTCCCGAAGCGCCAGGAGGCTTCAAAAATACAACATCCTAACGGTCAAAGAGAAAGAAACTCTGCGATGCGAAAAATGCTTCTTACACTGCTCTTTTTGGAAAAATGCTATTTTTGTTCTAGTATTATAGAATTATGAAACTGAAAATATTATGACAGCTAGGGTATTGGAAAAATGCTTTGGATTAATGTGTATTTTAGGTATTTTGGAAAAATTCTTTAAACATAATGCAGCCGCTAAAACGGCCGTAGACTAACCTACAGCAAAAACCTCTATATTATGTACCTGTCGAGTCAAAAATTGTATCTGTAATAAATGTTTCAATCATGCATCCAGCCGCTAAAATCACCCCGAGACTAGGCTAGGAAAATCAAATAAACCCTTGTTGTTCAGTTTTTGTTTCATTTAGAAAATAGACGAACCGGATATTATAAATACTTTTAGGTACTACAACTACAATTTTGATAATTTGTGAAAGAAACAATGGTATAATGCGTATAATATTGATGCGACAGGACTAAAATGACTCATATATTGTCAATAAATTCATAGCTAAAAACAACAACTTCAACTTTTAACGATCTGCGATGCCTATAACATAACCCAAACACATCGTTGCCAACAAAAATACATATTCTTTCGCTAATCTATAGGCAAGCCTCAATAGATTTTGCAGTGTCAAAAACCGGGCTTTAAAAACCAGTCTCGAGGCCAATACACCGATATAAAGAGGTAATATATCGATAAATAAAAACGAATCATCGTTTTACCATTTCATGATGGTTGAACATCATACAACACCAGTCCACCTTACCAACATTGCCTTGTGTGGTGGTGGAAAAATATGAAAAAATAGAAAGGCTATGAATAATTATATTTCGGTGGAAAGGGTACAGGAGATCCGCAAAATTTTTTTTGTGACTGTACCGGGCCAAATGTGGTGCCAAACGAATCCCCGGAGTCGAGAGCTCACTATCGATTAAACACAAAATCAACCAGGCTAAAAACAAATTTACACACATCTCCAGCCCCAATATACTATATACACTGTGTTGTCTGAAAGAACCCACCATTTCCAATGTTCACAACTACTCACCTGATATTGTCCCAGGACCCACCATTTCACCTAGCTCGTTTTTTGTGCGTAACCTTCGTTCAGTTCATGCTAGGTAAAAGGTGGGTCCTGGGAATATCGGTCGTAGTGAACATTGGAAATGGTGGGTTCTTTCAGACAACCGTGTATATAGTATATTGGGGCTGAGATATGTGTAAATTTGTTTTAGCCTGGTTGATTTTGTGTTTAATCGATAGTCGACTCCAGATTGGTTTGGCACCACATAGCCGGTAAGATCCCAAAAAAAATTTTGCGGATCTCCTGTACCCTTTCACGAAATATAATTATTCATAGCCTTTCTATTTTTTCATATTTTTCCACCACCACACAAGAGCAATGTTGGTAAGGTGGACTGGTGTTGTATGATGTTCAACCATCATGAAATGGTAAAACGATGATTCGTTTTTATTTTTATCGATATATTACCTCTTTATATGGTGTATTGGCCTCGAGACTGGTTTTTAAAGCCCGGTTTTTGACACTGCAAAATCTATTGAGGCTATAGATAACGAAAGAATATGTATTTTTGTTGGCAACGATGTGTTTGGGTTATGTTATAGCATAGCAGATCGTTAAAAGTTGAAGTTGTTGTTAGCTATGAATTTATTGACAATATATGAGTCATTTTAGTCCTGTCGCATCAATATTATACGCATTATACCATTGTTTCTTTCACAAATTATCAAAATTGTCATTGTAGTCCTAAAAGAGTTTGTAGTGTGCGGTTCATCTATTCTAAATGAAACAAAAACTGAACAACAAGGGTTTATTTGATTTCCTAGCCTAGTCTCGGGGTGATTTTAGCGGCTGGATGCATGATTGAAACATTTATTACAAATTAAATTTTCATTCGACAGGTACATAATATCAAGGTTTTTGCTGTAGGTTAGTCTACGGCCGTTTTAGCGGCTGCATTATGTTTAAAGAATTTTCCAAAATACCTAAAATACACATTAATCCAAAGCATTTTTCCAATACCCTAGCTGTCATAATATTTTCAGTTTAGTAATTCTATAATACTAGAACAAAAATAGCATTTTTCCAAAAAGAGCAGTGTAAGAAGCATTTTTCGCATCGCAGAGTTTCTTTCTTTGACCGTTAGGATGTTGTCTAGAGCCTCCTGGCGCTTCGGGACGAATAATAATTAATTAAAGAGTAATTACTGATAGAATATGGCACTTTATTTGTTTATACGAATGAGTGGCATTATTGTATAATTTAGAACGCCTCAGTATAATTATAACAAGCAACACAAAATTTTTTACGTGGTTGAACGTAATGCCAAATTCCTATGTTTGGACCAAAATAATTTCGTTATTGTTTGATGGAGTTGCAGCGTAATGAATGGAATAAAACAATAATTTCAAACCAAAAATTGCATTGAGTCGAGCAGCTGCGAGCGAGCAGTAGTCAATAACTTATTGCGAGGAGTTTTGTTGTAATTACCAGGTGGTTTTTAATAAATAATTTAAAAACATTTGAATTTATACTTTTTTTAGTCGAAATGTCAACAAGTCACAGCTCGATGAGTATCGATGGAACTACGTCGGCTCAACATTCACCCGGGGGCGGCATTGGTGGGATACGAAACACGGATGTGCCGTGGACGTCAAGGGCACCACATGAGGACGACTTTGAAACCGTCAAGCTGATACGTAACGGGGCGTACGGATCGGTGCCTTTGGTAAGACTTTTATAGCCTTTCCTTCATAGTTTATAGTCAATTGCTCTGGTTGTTTTTGTCACATTTTTGACCTACAACGTTGAAGAACGCCGACGGTGAATAATTTGTTTTGTCGTCAACCGTAACGAAAATTTTCAATATTCGTTGTGAAAATGTTTAGTGCATCTTATGAAAAGTTGACAATATATTTTTGACATTTTCAATTGAATGCTGTGTGATTGTATGGAAGGAGCCAAGCGAAGAATTCTTACTAGCCGTGACAGTGGTGAAATTTGACAATGGCCGTTATTGGGGTTTCTAGCGTGAAACACATAACTCAAGTTTTGCTGGGCGGATTGATTCGTGCGATACCTCATTGGAAAGCTTGAAATCTGTATTGTCGCAAAGACATATTCCAACATCTCCCCCTCCCCCCCCCCGAAAAGCGGGTCAAAGGGGTTGTGGTGGGGGCTATGGCGCTGTGGTGGCGCTTTGTACTCCAAATAAGCCTCTATAAGAAAGTATAACAGTAAAGTTAATAATTGCAAAAAGTGAGCGGAGCAATAGGCAAAGTATTTGTTATTTTATTTACATGTATTTCAACTAAATATTAAATCATTATAATAAGTATCACGTTTTACATAATTGATGTCAAATCCATCACACGAAAGCCAGCTAGCTAAAAATTTGCTAATTAATTGTAAATATTATCTTTAGCTAATTAATTAACTAATTAGCACCAATGATAAAATTATAGAGCTTCAAAAGCCACATATTCATGATCAGCGACATCGAAAACCCCCGAGCGCAAAAAATTACAATTTTGAAGTGATTTTAAAGTTTACATAAAGTTAACGGTTAAAGGTACATTAATTAACTAATTAGCATGTACGGCCAAGGTTTAGAGCTTCAGAAATATCACATTCGTGATCAGCGACATAGAAAACTCCTGTAATGAAATGTTTTCATTTCTGAGCACCTTGAAAATTTTCAAAAAATTAGTTAATAATTAGTAATTAGCTAATTAAATAACGAATTAGTACTCTTTTTAAATTCCTCGAATAGTAATAAACGCCAGACTCATAATCAGCACGGCAAGATGGGGTACGCCCTAAAATAATAGCGTCACTGTAATTTTTCATTGAAAAATAAGCAATTTTTGTTTGAATATGCTATAAATAGGCTAACACTTTTAACTAATTAGTTAATTGGTAATTAACTAAAGCAATTTTGACAAAAATATATGCCTTGCACCAAGCGGATATTAGGCGTTTCAAACAAATAATCTTTTAAATGGGCCCACTAGTTATTGAGGAGTTCGATGGACAGACAGACGGTGCTGATTTTCACTCCTCTGACGAAAACAAAAACTCTTCGCTCCGCTCAACAATTCTTTGCTACGCGGTTCTCTTAGTATGTTCTGCTTGGGTCAACACGGGTTCTAAAATGGGTCTATGAGACCCATAACACACAAAAATAGTTCCATCTCCATACCCGCTCGATGCGTTTATAGGCGTGTTGGTTTCATTTTGTAGTGCAATTCAGTCTCTACGTAGCTGCAAATGGTGTGCTGCTGTTGTCATTATTTACGCTGCAAGGTTGGGTCAAAAAGAGGTTATTTATGGGACCATGAGTGCAGAGATGCACGAAAATAGTAATATCTTCGCAACCGCTAGTGCTATATCATAGGTGGATTTGATCTCTAGAGCAATTCATGGTTCATTTTATAGTTTGACGTTATCAATATTAAAATTAATTAGATAAGAATGTTGGCCATTTTTTGAAATTAAAATGGTTGTGTTGTGTTTTATAATGACTGATTTTCGGATACTTATGTTCATCGTGGGCACTGATAAACGAATCTTGCTTTTTCAGGTACGTCATCGTGAGACACGTCAACGGTTTGCGATCAAAAAGCTGAGCAAGTCCAATCTAATATTGCGCAATCAAATTGACCAAGTCTTCGCCGAACGCGACATACTGACGTTTACCGACAATCCGTTCGTTGTGTCGTTCTACGGAAGCTTTGAGACAACGGTAAGTGGGTTGTGCTTGTTTTTTATATAATTGCTTTTTCGCTTTTATTTTTCGTTTGCAGTAATGTTATCATTGTAGTCGCTGTGGTTCTGATTAGCTGTTGAGCATTAGTAAAGAAGATTTGTATCTATTTGGACCGTAGATTTAACTAGTAATAATGGGTTTATTTAGTGCGACACTACATTGGCTCGATTTAATTAATAAGTTATTGTTTTTTCTGTTTTGACTGATATCGTCAAGTATGTTTGTGTTCTTTATACATGAGTTATGGTGTTCGGGTTCAGGAACAGACATATTGTTCACGAAAAGCTCCATGTTGGTCAGTTTAAGCTAGTTACAGACACCAAATAAAGACGAATGTTTCGTGAACCGTTCAGAGAAAACTTCACAGCTACTGTACGACAGTGCTAGTCGTAAGCTTGTTTTGCGAATAATTTGCGTTTAATACGGATGTTTTTTTCAGCATCATCTCTGCCTCGTGCTCGAGTACGTCGAGGGCGGCGACTGTGCAACGTTGCTCAAACACATTCAAATGTTTCCGGTGGAACTCGCGAGGTTGTACATTGCCGAAACCGTTCTCGCAATCGAATACCTACACAGCTACGGCATTGTGCATCGTGATCTCAAACCAGACAAGTAGGCATCTTCATTAGCCTGAGGGGCGTTACATTATATTGTTAGAAAAAGGAACAGCTTAGTAGGGCGGTTTGGGGGCGGTGCCGCCACCCGTCCACGACTTAGGCTTAGTGTACGTCTCAGATAAGGACCTAAACTTAGGCTAAAAAGGCTCAGGCTTAATGTATCGAAAATGGCATCGCTTTCAGTACACTTAGGCCTCTCAAGATTACCTTGGCCGCTAAGTTTGTGATATTTCTGATTTAGATTTGTGTTAGCTAACGTCGTCATGTGTGGTTTTCGAGTGTGAATTTATATTCTCACCATTTTCGGTGAGATACAGTTACAATCAGAATTAAGTGCTCAAAAAACGACCGAAACTTCTTTCCATTTCGATCGTTTGCGTTTCGATCGTTTAAATGAATTTCGATTGCGTCAAAATAAAAATAAAAATTTACTAAAACATGTTAGTTTGCGTTTAATTTAACGAATTTCGATTGTGTCGAAATAAAAAATATTTTGTAAAAAATGTTAGTTTGCTTTCAATTTAACGAATCATTGCGTTTTCGTTCCATTTCGTCTGCTTCGATTTTATAAGCACTTAATTCTGAGTGTAACTGTAAGTAGTCATGGTTGCAATGGTGAATAGTTTCTATTAAGACACTTCTATATTCGGAAACTGGAACTGTGGCGCAGTCGGTCGTAACAAAGTAGTTTATCGATTAAAGTTTTGCGGAACCACATCTTCAAGGTCAAAATGGCAAAGAACGGTTTTAAGGGTTCTTTGCCAAATCTGGCGTACGGGTACCAGTCTTTCACAGCCCATATCTTGCGACACAGGCTTCATAGAAAAATGTATTCCACTAAAAGAAGCAGCTTGTCGAGTCTACGATTTTTTGTTTGACCACTCCATGGGCCTATGTGGGCTCGAATATGGTTCATCGACTCTATGCGAGAAATAGCAATTTTTCAGATTTCGCCGTGTTATTGTTTGTTTTTACCTTACAATGAGTGTCTGTCAGGTTATCAAGCACACTTGATACGATGGTATTGCTATCTAGAGTCCCACTTGACTATATTATTCCTTTTCTTGGAGTTTCAAGGGTATTATTGGTCAACGATCCCGATTTCAAAAATGTAGTGCGTTTTCACTTTTTGCCTGATTATATGTTGCGTACTGGGATTCAAGAATGGTCTATATATAGGTATTTTTTTAATCTGAATACAAGAATTTCGTTATCTAGTTTCCACGGTGCATATTTAGGACTTTTTATGGGTTTTCAATGGGTTTAGGGTCAATGATTCCGATTTCCAGAATATAGTCTTTCTTCAGTTTGTTTGGCTACGCATTGCATACAGGTCACCAAGAATTGTTTATATAGGTTTTCTCATAGGCGGAATACGTGGTTTGATTATCTATAGACCAGCACAAATGTTTGATGCGTTGTCATTTGTTTTCGGTGGGTTTAGGGTCGACGAGGTTTTAGGATATTCTGTTGGTTCAGGATTCATCAAACAGAGCCTGTTACAGATGATTAAACAAAATAACTTAAAAAGGAAACCACGCTTGCTCCGTTTCACCTTCGCTTGCTAGTTTACTAGTTTATAATAAATTTTTAGTCTTCTCATCACTGCAATGGGCCATATCAAATTGACCGATTTCGGGCTGTCGAAAATTGGACTAATGAACCGGACCAATTTGATGTACGAATCGATTGGCGAAGCATCGGTTCGACAATTTAAGGATAAACAAGTTTACGGAACCCCGGAATATATTGCTCCGGAAGTGATTTTACGACAGGGTTATGGTGAGTGTACAGCATTCGCTAGAAATAGTTTTTTGTCATTTTTAAGAAGAGATATTGGTTTCAATATTTGAATTATTAATTGGTTGGACACTTGTTGTGTTTCGTAACAGTTTGGGTACTTATTTATGTTCATGTGACTGTTATTATTATAATAATACTGACAGGTCCTCTTATAATAATAATCTGCTTAAACTAAAGGGGTAATTTTTGTCCCATGAAAATTCAAGTTACTTGGTATTGATTGAGCCAGGAGAAATGCAATTTATTACCACCCACAAATTTTCAAATAGCTAGATAATTATTATTATTGTATTAGGAATAAGATAAGATAAGATTATAATAACTTAAGATAAGCACCAGAAAATTACTGGAAGCATGAAATTTTGCAGCACCCACAAAACTTTCAATTTGTGAGTTCAATGTATCACCCAGATAATTTCAGGGAAATTTTTTATCCGCCCTTCAGTTTAAAATTTCATGGTCTACTAATAGCAATAACTTATATGTTTTGTTGTCGCTTCAGGTAAACCGGTAGACTGGTGGTCGCTCGGAGTTATCCTTTACGAGTTCCTTGTTGGATGTCCGCCGTTTTTCGGCAATACTCCAGATGAATTGTTTGCTCATATCGTATCGAGTAAGTCGTTAATAAAGTATTTGCCGAAACTGCTACAACTTTCTACACCCGCGACCATGATGGCCCAAGCTTGAGTCGCTGCTGTATGACATTGCTGTGTAGTAAGTAGTCGGTTGTTATGTCTCCCAAATTGGTTCAATCCCTGATTTGGCATGCTGTGTAAGCGTAATAGCAGCAAAACCAGTAGTTGTTCCATATATCGTACTCACTGGAACAAGACGTGGATTGTTCAACCATCCACTAGATCCAGCCCAATTTCTCCAGCTCAGTTGGTTTTGCTGTGGTCGCGTGGTCGTTTCAAAACTTTTCGCGCACAGTGGTTTAATAGCACAATCGGAATCTATAACAGTCTAGGACGGCTATTAATATTTGACCAACCAGCCGCGGCGGGGCACGTTGTCACAAAACTTTATGCTTCTGCTCTAAATTGTACCATATTTTATAATTTTTTTGTACTAAATACAACACTTACCTGTTTACTGAATACAACTCTTTACCTGTTGAGCTCCTCTTAACTGATATAATGTACATTACACGACATTCTCTAGATGGACAAGCTCTGTAGGCAGTGCGTTTTGCTTTGTCACCCCCAAAATTTATTTATGCGGTCTCGTTTAAAGGTGGCGAAGGTCGGTAGATCATTGGTAGTTGTTATAGTCCGAAAAATAGGGATTACCGCATGATCTCCCCATTTCAAAAGTTCAGTAATACAATGATTTATTGTTTAACTTTGTTCATTTTTTATAGACGAGGTCGAATGGCCGGAAGAGCCGTACGGGCCGTCGGCCGAAGCCCAAAATTTGATTCTGGCGTTGCTGAACCAAAATCCACTTCATCGCCTGGGCTCGCACGCCGACGCCGTCGAACTGAAAGTCCATCCGTTTTTCGCCGGCCTCAATTGGAACACATTGCTCCGAGAGATCGCTGAATTTATACCGCAGCTGGAAAACGATGAAGATACAAGCTATTTTGATAGTAAGTTAGTTGGCGATTTACGACCTGGAAACGCCATGATTATTTTCATAAATGTCAAAAATAATGCGTGAATCCACTTTAATTACGTACACCAAGCTTTTTCTTTTGTCAAAATCACGAATTGATCCGCGCGGAAATTCGTGTTCACATTTTTGCCAGTGTTATTCGCATTTTTGTGAACGTGAACATGTGCCCTGTAACGTACGAATGGAATTTGCGTTCGCGCACGTTTGTCTGTGTTCAGCCTTTATCTTTTTGCGTTAACCGCAGCCAGAAAACGATTTTCGGAGGAACTGCAATTTTCATTACACCAGGATAATTTTTTATAAATTTCTCGGTTCGCAATGCATTTATTGTCATAGTTTGGGTACATAAGAGCATTCGACGGTGAAAAATTGATAAGAAATAGTTTGTCGGCATGAAAATAGATGTTTTCAGCTTAAATATTAGCTAGCAAATCGTTTCTTTTAAAGTAGTGCCAAAACGTTAAGCTAAATTTTATCATTAAAACCGGCGCTATTATCGTCTGACCTTTTCATGGGCCGAAAAAGATATGATGGGATTTTTGTTTGTTGCACCAAGTTCATTCTCGTGAGAAATTTTGGACTATGGGATTTAAGTTGCAAATGCTTTTGACATGCTCCTTGCTGCGTGTATGCATTCTCGGCAGGAGCGGTATTTTACTATTATATTAAATACTTGAGACCCCTATTTTTATTGTTGCGTGTTATGGAAATTCTGAATCAAAATTGAACATGAAAAAATTTCAGTAATGACGTGAATGCGAACGTGAGGGTTTTAGTGATTTCGGTCGGATTTCTGCCACTCCCTGCCCCAGTAATGATGAGGTCAACAAAAACTTAATTATTCTGTGAATTCCATACTGATATTCGATTTTTTAATTTTACAGCCCGCGTCGATCGCTATCAGTTACACTCGTCAACTGAAGCCACGGCTGCCGGTGGAGGAACGGAGACTGGAAGCAGCGGGACCGGTAGCGGACAATTGCCGGAAAGTGAAGCAGCAACGCGAAGTAAAAGCGAAATTTTTGCGTCGTTTCCGTCGTCATCGCCCAGACATTCGAGCTTCGGAGAGGTTAGTCCTTCAGTGAGCGGGGCTTTCCGGTTTCGCTTAATGTTTTAAGTAAAATCGTGGCATTTGAATATTATCGTTTAGGCGCTATAATCGTTGCGCAGTCGGCAGAAATGACCGCTTCTTTTTGCTTTCGATATTCGCTCTCGGTTCGTTGTGCAACTCCCGCTGCTCGCTCACTATTGTGTGGAAAAGCAGCAGTCATTTCTGGCGTGTACTCTAGTTCGAAAAGTGCTTATAATCATGTACGCCAGATAGAGGATTCTTTAGTTTACCCCTATCTGAAACAAGCCCCAGAGCTAAAACAATAGTTGGCCCAGTTTGCCCCCAAGTTCTCAAACATAGTAAAGTTATGATGTATATGTGTTACATAATGGACACGTTGATTGAGATGACGAGTCTGTCTGGTACGCTAAGGTATACTAATTTCTACGATTGTGTGCATTAATAATTAGCTCGTACTTTCTTGTACCAGACTAAAATTGTCGATATATTGCTTCATAATAATACTTTTGAATAATGTCAATGTCAGTGATATCAAACAATGCTCGCGAACAAACGTATACTGTTGCCAGAAATGAGTGCTGTATTCGATGTATTCCTCGAATTTCGTTTGATAGCTTCAAAATGTGTTCGAATTTTGTTCGATACGTGATCGAGTGTTGTTCGAGAATAAATAAATTTTGTTCGATTTCTGTTCTATGCTCGTTCGTTCGAAAGGTGACACCCATTTCAGGCGAGTACTGTACATAAAAACGTTGTCGCATTTGTTTGTGAGCGAACATCGAACAGAAACGAACGCCTCAACGGTCGTTTATTAAACGTTTTTAATTTCTGTTCGTGACTGGGGATGTAACGAATTTATTGCTTTCAGCATTCGTATTTTAAATGAAAGGCAAGACACTATTTTGCTATTGGTTATTGTAGTGATTCGCTTCAGTATGGTTTTCTGAAACAGAAATTATGTTACTGTATTTTTTCAGCCGCGTATTGTAGCGATTCTCGTTACAGTACATTGAGCGGACTGAGTATGTCGAGTTCAGTCTCGAAAGAGAATACGAGCAGCAGTGTCGAGGACGGTGGTTGTGGTAGCAGTATGCCGACGATTGCTGACCCGGCGAGTTGTCCAATTTCAAGCTGTGCAAGAGCTCCACAAACCCAACGTTCGGATTCAGAACTAGTGATGGTGACTGACGGCGGACACACAACAGTAGGTATATGTATAAAAAGGTTAATTTGCTTTATTATTATTATTATTAAATATTCTGTTCTAGAAATATCAAAATCTAAGTCTTGGGTTTTCAGATGGTAACCTACACTAGTGAACGGCTGATTTTTTTACGCGACTTATATTATATCTTCAACTCTAGGTCTCACTCTGAATATACGCTCGGAATCTTAGTTTTTAGAACGGTAGCTTTTTCCATAAAC
Source organism: Trileptium ribeirensis (assembly GCA_030248225.1). Taxonomy (NCBI): domain Eukaryota; kingdom Metazoa; phylum Nematoda; class Enoplea; order Enoplida; family Thoracostomopsidae; genus Trileptium; species Trileptium ribeirensis. The sequence goes on along the minus strand of JASANE010029999.1, from coordinate 8,066 downwards.
ACAATTTTTCTATATATGACTAGAATTTATTATAACTCTAAGTGTATATTTAAAGCCTAACCCTAAATCTCTGCATGGTCTAACCAACCTATCGGCAGGGTTTCCCTTAATCAAAATATTTTGAGACATCCTCGAATAGCCAATTCAGGACCACTATTAATCCTGGTTGATTTGTTACCAACGTTGTATACTGGACGATGATAGGTTATTTTGGGTCTTACCGTTTAGTTGAACTGTTCGTTCGAATATTTGGAGAACAGTTTTTAACTGCAAGAATTTAAAGTGTTTAAATTTTAATCTTAGTCACCCAAAGAATTGCAAGCTTATCTGTGACCAATTACTATCTCCCAGTGGTAACTTAAGTTTGCTCTGCAATGATGAATTTTCTAACAATTATGTTGTATGTAGCAGTTTTTTATTTATGGTTGTTCAATTTTTGTAACAACTTACTTTTGTAGTAAATCTGACGGCGGCGTCGTACAAAAGCAGCAACAACAACACGCCGAACGACAACAGAGTGAGCCAGTTGTTGCGTCAAGCAGCCCTGATGATAAAGTCAAATGGAGACGTACGCATACCGTGCCGCTTCCGACGTAAGTTAAACGCATGGGTCATTTGAAACAATAATGTTGCTGAAATTTTATGCTATAAATAACTTGTTACAAAGCATTAGAATACAGGCCAGAAATAACCAATTCTCTTTCGTTACTTTGCTGGTTCGAAAAGCGACAGTCATTTTTGGTGTGCACTGCATTTCCGGGATTATCCTTGGCACAAAATTAGTTGAAGCCCAGTGGCTCAATCGTTAGCGCGTTGGACTATCGACCGTAGCGTCGTTTGTTCGAGTGACTCATTAATCCATCTCTCGGCGGTAGCATACATCATTCCTTTGCGTATCGTACGTGCGAAAATGACCGATTACGAGGACCATCACGACTGTGTTTCCATTTACCACTCCAGACCTCGCATGGGCCGAAAAGTTAGTTAGCAATCGGCATCGCCGCGGCTGTTTACAGCCAACATTTTCACTCCACATAATTGGGCAGGATGGCTTCGGATTTCTTGTAGTTGTATGTTTGGGAACAAAGAACGTTTTAAACACACTTCCACACCTTTATGATAAAAATGACACCTTTTTATAAAAAAAATGATATTTGCTATACTATGGATTTTGTTCCATTGTCTGCGATAAGATTTCACGTACTTCAAGTGATGGCTTTACGGGCTATTCAATGCGACATGAATTTATTAATAGAGTATGGATTGCTCAGAAGTAGCTTAGGGCGGACATTCGAACTTGAACATGACACCACAATGACATCAGGAATTGTGAGTATTCAGAACGTAGTGAAACGTAGTAGAGATTGTGTGTTGCAGTGGTAAAATCTTACAAATTCCGTCTGTGTGTGTATGTGTGATCGGCCATAACTCGAGAACGCCGGAACCGATTTGCATGATCTTGGGCTCATTCGAACCGGCTTAGTCGATTTATTGCGAACATCTCCGGGCGTTTTTTGATTTGGGGTTTGGTTCCGGGGTCAGGGGTCAAAATGTGGGGTTTTGACCCCATTTTAGCACCCTTCACGGAAGCAAGGTTATTTTTATCTTAGCTTTCGAATTTTTTCTCTGGATGGTTTTATTTCATAGTAAAATGATAAATGCCTATGACTCTTTTTTGTTTTTTGATTAAGGCTCTGTTTATGGATTCATGGGGTTTGAGGTACGGGGGTATGGCGCCCCAATGGTTCCTCGGCCCAACATTTGAAAATTTGTTCTGACATCATGGGCGGCTGATAAGTTTTACCTGTGGTGTTTTCGGCATGGCGGGGAAACTCATTGCCAGTGCCGGTTTTGCTCTGTGACCCATGGTTTCATGGGTACGGGGTATGACGTTCCATGGTTCGGGTCAGAGGTCAAAGTGAGTGGTTTTCACCCCATTTTAGTAACCTTCACGGAAGCAATCTTATTTTTGTTGTGGCAAAGAGGTGGTGCTGATTTTGCTTGCGATTGATGGTTCGATGGTTGCGGGGGTATGGCGCCGCCATGGTTGATCGACCTAAAATTCCTAATTTTACTGTTAATCCTGGGAGGCTGATAGCTTATACTTGGGGGTTTTGGGCAGGGGACTTGTTGCTGGTGTTAGTTTTGTTCTGAGTTGTGCGGTATCGTGTGATATCCACATATAGCATAATGCTATCGAGAGATAATGGGCTGCGCACGCAAAGGTGTAGATGTACTTAGGCTTCACTACCTTTTATGCAATCTCGATAGAATTACTAGTTTACATTGCTGCAGGCTTAAATAAACTTCAGCTGTTATCACTGCGAATACAGTGTAAATAATAAATCTTGTACACCAGTTTTACGTTAAAGGTTAATACCACCTATGCAATGGAATCATGGGGTTGATTTCTTGGTAGCGAGCTATTTGTTAAATTTTGACTATGGATTTATAAGCCCTAGTTCCGGTTTCGTTTTAGGCGTGCGGCCATTGCTATTTCCGGATCCAATATTCCTCTCTTTCATTATCTCTCTGCGACGTTGTAAATATGTTCGATCTAGGCACGAAAAATAGCTGTAAAATTTCGGCATTTGTTGAGTTTAGTTTGTAATAAAGGGCTGAATGGTAAGTTCTCGCTGTAATGGAATACCATAAAAGACATGGTGTTTGTGTTGTGCATCTACTGAGTCTTGCAGTAGGTGGAATAATAACTATTTTTATTTAAATTATTTGAATTTTCAAAGTTTCTGTGTTTTTCGTCACTGGAGGTGAATAAAAAAAGATTTCCAAAAGGGTTTCAGTGTGCCTAAAACAGGCATCACATTGCCTTTAACATTTTGCTTTATGTATCATTATGCTTCTGGATCGTTGAAGGAATGCAGCGTCTACTGAATAGTTGTAAGCGTATATTAACCACATTAACCCCAGTTTTGTCTTTATGCGCGAGTAATTGCTACCAATATTGTGATCTAGTAACACGCAATACACCGAAGATTATACCGTAATGGATCACCAACAGCTAGCGACCTTATTTTTAACTTCTGACCCGACGTCAAAAAGGACGTTCAATCGGTAAAAGGCAACATCATTTCCGCTACATGTAGCGATACAAAGGACTTGCAGCAGTGTAAGTTGTAGTTGGTAATCATTGAATAAGGCTATACTAGATATAAATTACTTCTGAACGGATTCGCGGGTAATTCAAACGAATTTAAGAAGGTTACCGAAATGAGTAATCCATAGACTTTTTTAATATAATCTGTTGGTAATCCATAAGAAAGGCGTAACGGACTATTACAATATAATTAATTTTGAGATGTTCCGGATATGGTAGTTTTGTTTTAAAGCATTCTGTTAAGTGTCCTTAGAAAGGTCAATTTTGTAACGCGGCTGAAAGCTTTAAACTAAGGTCTAAAACCTTGAGAATAGTAAAAAAAACTAGTTGTGCTTTTGTAAGTGAAAGAGTAAGGCAGTGATAGCTACAGCAGGTATGTCAGTTTGTAGTAGGCTTCTTTACTACCGGACAGTGGAACAAAATTTATGTTTGCTAGTATTTTAGACTAAAACCTTGCGGGTATGGTATTGTTATGTTTCAGAGTATCGATACATCATCATGATCTTGAAGAAGACAATAAAAAAGCAGCATCCATCGCGCCTATGAAGGAGGAAAACGTTTCAGATTCAACGAGATCGATATCGGTTTGTTCAGCACCTACGGAATCGGAGGTTCCCGTGACGACTACAACAGTTGTAAAAGATTTGTCGCCGGTCGATGAAAAAGACTCAACGTCAAGAGTTATTATTGACGCCTCACCAAAACGACTAGGAGAGCAACAGCAAGCACAACAGCGCTCGTTTTCACCGGCGCAACAGAACAAAGGCGGCCATCAAAAGCAACACCAACAAGCAACGGTATCTGTCGTTGTGGAACATCACACAACAGCCGTTGGCGGTTCGCAGCAGCATTTTATCACAACACCGGTTCCGGCTGCATCGCCAGTCGCTCCGACGCTCTCGGCAACAGGTGCCGTTGTTGCAACCGTTGTGCCGGTGCAGCAGATTTCGCCGTTGGCTACTGTGTCCACGTCAGCACGGGACTCGCCGGATAAATTTATGTCCGATCATCCTGTTACTGCTGCCAACCATCATCAACAGCATCAACGAGAGCGTCAAACAGCGGTATCGGCACATCGGCATCAACCGGTGCAGAAACGGTTGTCACCAGCCACAGCGGCAGCTGTGGCAGCAGCTGCTGCTGCGACTAGCGATGCTACTGCTGCGCTAGCCGCTTGCGACGGCTCGGCGTCGAGTCTACGCGCTCCGCTGAAAGCTCGCTCGATCTCGGCGCAGGGGCTCCACTTGGTGATTCCTCGAGGTTAGTTGGCAGTATTTTTAACCCAATGTTATTATTGCAATCAATATTCCGCGTTTGCATTTTGAAACAATGCGGTATTCAATATGTAATTAGTAGTCAGGACAAAATTGTTAGTAATGAATAGTGGATTTTGTTTGAGCACGTAGAAGTGAAAAATTTTGTGATTTCATGTTCGGCTAATTAATATACATACATATATGTGTCGCTATTTAAAATAAAATGTACACAATATTAAAAAATAAGTAGTTGCAGTCACCCAAGAGTCTAACTACTCATTGCAATACAAAATTGAACACTGCTCAAGTCAAAATTTTGAAATTATTTCATTACTGCTTGCAATACAGCAGCAGTTTATTTATTGCTCAAGTTGTCACAGGACTGACCGAATTGGAAACTTTGGGATATTTGTCATTTGTGGACGCGCCGATTTTTAAGTTATTACTCTGCACTCGTGTGTAGAATCAAAAAATAGCGATAAGTGAGTTTGTATATCGTGTAATATTTACAGTCACGGACAAAAGTAATGCGTGACTAAACTTGACCTACGACTACTTACTATCCTATTTTGTAAAACCCGATCTGGAATCCATGATCGATATGGTACAAAAATAACAAAGGTATTCAATTCACTCATAGCCCAGAAGTAATGTTTTACAGTCAGCCAAGTTTTGACAGTTCCATGACATTTATTCGATTGTTGAATTTTGATTCCGCCCTCCGCGAGAACAAATTCAATGGAAATGTGACCCCATGGATGAAAGATTCTTGTAGTTTATCGTTCATCAGTTGTTGTTCGTGAACATAACATGTTTTTACTTAAAAGTGACAAAATATCGTTCACAAGCAATTCTGATGTCCGTGAATAGTAAATAGTTAATGGAAACGGAGCGGACAAACTGAGCGGAGTTTCCACTGATGGCGCTAGGGGTAATGCAAATGTGACCGCATGGACGAAAGATTCTTGTAGTTTATCGTTCATCAGTTGTTGTTCGTGAACATAACATGTTTTTACTTAAAAGCGATAAAATATCGTTCACAAGCAATTCTGATGTCCGTGAATAGTAAATAGTTAATGGAAACGGAGCGCGGACAAACTGAGCGGAGTTTCCACGGACGGCGCTAGGGGTAAATCGTGAGAATTATTTTCTTTTTGTCTGTTCCTGTTATCCATAACTTATCGTCGAGTGGATCAAGGGTCCGGATAAAGTTTTAATAGCAAAAGTGATGAGGCTGTGCCCTTTAAGACTGAACGCGAACAGCTACGACCTCGTCTTCAGGGTCAAAATAGCAAAAACAAGGGTTTAAGGGTTCTCCGCCAAGTTTGGCCATGCGGATACCAGTCTTTTCAGCAGTCGCTATCCCGCGACACAATGGATAAAACGAGAACATCATTTTCAGAATTTCTTTAATTACATAGCTGCTAGTTGAGTTCTACAACTTTACTAACCACGAATACCCACGTTTTTTTGTGGGACCGCTCTAAGGAACACTGTCAACCCGAATATGACTCGTCGGCCCTTTTCCAGAAGGGTCAATTTTTTTAATTTGGACGTGTTGCTGCGTCTTTTATCTATTCAACGATTATCTAGTAGGCTATTAAGCACGCTGAATGCGGATGGTTTTGATATTTTGAGTCCAGCCTAACTATATTATTGCTACTATTGAAAAGGGTGTCGAGGGTTTTACGGTCACGAACCTGATTTCCAAAATGTAGTGAGTTTTCATTTGTTTGGTTAGTTATTGCTTGCAGGGCGTAGAGGAGTGGTCTTATGTTGTCAAGGCTTGGAGGACAGAACAATTGGTGAATTGGTATGAGATTTTCAGTTAACCTAGCAGCACGACCTTACCTTCACCTAACCGCTCGGAAATTTCCCCGCAGCTATTTCTGATGGTTAGGGATGTCTCTACGCGCTTATACATTTCCCAGCAACTATTTCGATCCTCCACCCACCTAGTAATATTAGATACTATAAAAATTTTCTATAATTATTGTACCTATGTTCACTTTGGCTGAGCCTACATAATTACGTAACTTCATTACTTAATTATTGTTACATTAAAATCAAGGCTGGCCTTTAAAGCTTCTATCGGTGTCATTTTCAGATTCTCCGCCTGCCAGTGCACGACGGCGGTCTCCCGGGAGCGGCGGTAGTGTTAGTTCGCGCGATGCATCGCCAACGCGTACAACCGCTCAGCCGTCGAAAGCTGCCACTGATGGCGTTGCCCTGCGACATCATTCGGTTGTTGCTGCTCTGCCGACACCATCGTAATCGTCGCAACAACACCATAGTAAGTCTTTTGGAAAGCTCGTGCCAGTAGCAACAGCGCACAACAGATGAAGCAGCAACAGCAGCAGCATTTGCGCCTTCCGATAGTCATACGTCGCGGAGCGCAAGGATTCGGATTCACGCTCCGTGCCCAATCCGCGTCTATATTGGCGATACCGACTACTATACACTCCAGCATCTTGTAACGGTGCGTGTTTTTTGTTGTTGTTTTCAACAATTTTGAATCTGATTTATTATTATTTTGGCATACTTGCTTACTTATTATTACTTTAGCCTGAATTTAGACGGTTTAACATAGGTAGCCATTTCCAAGCATTAGTCTGACACCAGGATTTGATGATCCCTATCTAGGTATAAACGCAGAGATTCATAAACTTTAACCAGCTCTCCTCAGTTGAACGCCGCATAGCAGTCATCAAAGAATACACATGCTGGTGCTCCGAGGCTTCGGGGAGGGGGTAGCCGGGGTGGGGGGCTGAGGCGTGGGTCGTTCGGGTTGTAAAGCCCTCCGAGGGAGAGATCCTCCAGGAGTTGCTAAAAGAACTTCATGGGTTTCCCTTGTCGACGACCCATTGTGCCAATGTTTTTTTCTAATTTTAAGCTCCTGGAATTTCAAAATTTTATGAAAAGTCTATTGTTAACTTATCTCAAGTTGGAACTAACAAGTAAATCAAACCGATCCTTAAAATTTTTCCGCGCTTCCGGGATCGAGGGTAGCCTCTCTGAACCACTGCTTCGTTATGTATGTCTAAGCTCCATATTGCCATTATTGTAAGAAGTACCCGTTCTATTGTTGTACCAATTAGTATTTTATAAACAGGATTTGCTATTTTTTTTATAAAAAGAATAAAATTAATAAATTATAAACTAGTATTTATCGAAATCGGTAAAAATATTAAACTAATTGTGAGAAAAGTAGATTTTAACCCCAAAACCATATCTGCTAAATTTTATCCTAAAGTGTCTAAAGTCATTTACCACTAAATTTGCACTTTCAGAGATAACGTCGACTTTATCGCAGAATTAGTTTAATATTTTCAAGTTCGCCGGTTTTAACTAAAATCCTATACTCTTGCATGCATTTTTAAACTTAGGTCTGTGTTTTTCAAAGAAACTTTGTATAAAAAATGTATCTTATATTACACAAAAGCCCCGCGTCAAACTTTAATTCGCTTGCTCCAACTGGTGCTTCGTTTGATTTGAAAGAATTTGGCGTCGTGTTTGGTAAAACTGAAGATATGGTATCCATCCAATTTTTGGTGGCCCCCATTTTTTGAGCTCACATCTCAAGGAATAGTTACAATATCAAGAGATTCACCCTAATAAAAATAAAACTCGCAATGGTTCTATACGATGCTTGGCATGAAATCTTTAAATAATATAAATACTAGTCGGTAGTGGAA
>JASANE010029998.1:0-13009 GCA_030248225.1 Trileptium ribeirensis | reverse complement strand
TCCATGTACTTCGTTCAGTTACGTATTGCTCGGTCGGCGCTATCCCAGGGGCGTAAACCCCCCGCCCTGGCATGACCGACCGTCGGCATGTATGGCTTTGTCACTCTCCGCTTAACCCGTTCCACCCTGCTATTACAGCCTAATAGATGTGGCTTCCAAGCAACACTTGCGTGGCATCCAATCCAGATGGAATTAATGCCTTATATAGAGCCAACAAACATTGTTTATTTAGCCTAATGAAAGTTCTTCGTATCATAGCAAACACCCGCTCACCCTTCAGAGCAATACTACTGCAGTGACGTGATGATTTCATATATTCACTTATTACTACCCCCAAATCATCAACACCCTTGGTTCCTGCGCCAGCAATATGTTTGCCACCGATGGAATAAACGGTTCTTGGATTCCAATGCTCGAAGTGCATTCGAATAAATTTCTTAATGTTAAGCATTATGTCCCAATCGGTGGCCCACCGCTGCAACGCTTCCAAGTCCATCGCCATGTCTTCAATATCCAACAGGGGGAATGTACGGTGCAAGCTTCTAGCGATCTTTGTGTCATCGGCAAACTTGAACACCTTGCCACCGACCACCTCATCAATGTCATTAATGAAATACGAGAACAATACCGGGCCAATAACGATCCTCTGTGGCACTCCACTGACGACGTCAACAAAATACGACTGTATAGCATTTATGACCACCCCTTGTCGCCTATCCGACAGAAACTCAGAATTATCCAATTCAGCAGGTTGCTACCAATATTATACCCTGTCAGTTTCAGCAGTAGCCGTCGATGAGGCACTTTGTCAAATGCCTTGATGAAATCGAGATAGACCACATCAACACTATCACCATCGTCAACAGCTGTTGCCAAAAAATCCATGTATTCTACTAGCTGCAACTCTGTGGACCGCTTTCCGATGAACCCATAATGCAATCTATTCAGCAAGCAATGTAAATTTGCATGGGCGACTAAAGAATTATGTACAAAGCGCTCCATCAATTTGCAGACCGAGGACGTTAGACTGACGGGTCGATAATTGTCAGCTTCCTTCCGGGATCCGCCCTTGTGGATACTAACGACATTCGCTTCCTCTACAATTTTGGTACCACACCTGTGTCAAACGAAGGTGAAAAGAGGGCGCTAAGTGGCCCACAAAGCTCATCAACACAGTGTATCAAAAAGTCATTAGTCATTCCGTCTGGCCCCGGCGAGGCACCCCTTCTAAGCGCCAATATCTCCTACCGTACTGATTCAGCTGAGAACTCGATGTCAGGAGCACTGACGTCACATCGTGAGTAGAGGGATGGGAAATTCACTAAACATTCTGTGGTGAACATCGAAGCAAAAAACTGGTTCAGAACAGATGTTGTGTCATCATCTGAAGACGTCAACCGACTATTACCTACATCCAACGGGCCGACCCCTACCCTGGACCGACGTTTGCTGTTCACATATGCCCAAAACGATTTCGCATCCGATTTCACATTCTTAATAAGGTTATACTCAAACCGTGCCACCGATCACTCAATCTCCTCCATCAAATATGTCCATACTGCTGATATCGCTCTAAAGCTAAGTAACGCCCGCGTAGATTTTGATGCCTTTTCAACACCTTAAAGGTACGATTATCTGCCCATAACGGTTTTCGCCGTTTGGAGGATGATGGCTTCAGTGGAACAAATCTTAAAACAACATAATCGCACATGTGCAAAATTGCTAGCCATAACTCATTTGGATCCCTGATATTGCGCCAGTTACTTTCCGCATATACCTACGTATACTGCCCCACTTCGCCCGTCCCCAGTCCTTTCTGGGTATTCGACTCAGTTTCATTGTGCCACGACAATGATATCTAAACCAGACAGCACTGGAATCACTAGCCCCTAGACCACACTGAATTTCAACCTCCGATGCCTTGTTTTCGTCAGAGGAAAACACAAGATCAAGGATATTATTACCCCGTGTAAGAAACAACACGTGTTGAGTCAAGCAACAATCATCTATAGCGTCAATAAAACTATTACAGCTAGCCGGCCACGTGGAAACATCCCACTTTGGCTCTTTTTAATTAAAATCTCCAACCAGCAGGACATGCTGATTATGAATCCCGATATCAGAAATAACACCAAACAATGCACGATTCTGCTCAGCAGTATTTCACTCCGCGCGATACGCACAGTATACTTCCAACCACTCTCCATCCACTAGCGGTATGCGACAACATTCTCGTACTTTTCACTGACACCTGTCATTTTAGTGGCATTTGGAGATTCATGTACATTATGACACCACCTCCGCGTCTACCGTGGCGATCGGGCAGGAAGATATTATAGCCATATAAGCTTAACTCTGAGTCTACAATTTCATCATTGCCCCAGGATTCGGTCACGGCAACGACATCGAAGTCGTTAGCATATACATAAGCGTCAAATATACATTTATTAACAATTATTGAGCATGCATTTAGCAAACAACACTATAAATTATAGTCAGTTGACTTGTATAGGGCTGCTGGGAACACCGCACTTATTGAGTGCCCAAGGTTCCGGGCGGGATAACCATCCCTGTCTCCCCATCTCCCGAATCCTCACGGTTGGTTCCACTCTCACACCACTCAGACGAAGGGTTTCCCGCTCTGACTATGGGTTGTGTATCCCCTTGGGTCCTCGTGCTTCCGCTCTCCTGTTGCACACTTCTCTTCCATCGTTTGCTGGTACATACACGACTAGAATACATGTAATAAGCCTTGTTTCCAACATTACTGAGATTTAGCCAAACCCACTAAGTCGCGTTCCATTTTACGTTGACGATATGTTAAATGTGGCTTAATAAAAACACCATTATAAGCAGTGTTCTTAAGTGATTTGGCGCTCCCCAGAACTAGATCTCGTTCCGCCTTACTTAGCAGTACAATTTTAAGAGGCCGGGGTTTGCAAGCGACACTATCAGAAGCAACAATTTTGTTTTGCCCCAGATGAATGACAGCTTTAACATGAATATCGAAGTTTCCGCCGTTTAAATTACATCCAGAACCTTGAGATAACAAATTAAACGAAAGTGGGTCTGTTTGCAAAGCTCCAAATACTTCGCCCACAATGTTTCGATCATCACTAATACGCTCAGCCGCCACCGACTCTTTTACACCTAGCATTATCACGTTCGACTCACGGAAGTTGATCTCGCTGATTGCATTCAGGACCTCGTCCACTGAATCAACATTGGTTTCTTACAACGTGGTCGCGGCAACAGCTTATGGTATACAATTCGTGCACGCATTTCTCTGTGAACGGTGCATTATTCCAAAGAATACATACTGCAACTGCATAATTAACGCAGATTGTATCTTCAACTAGAAGATTTCAAACTACTTTATTTCATTGTGAGAAGGATGAAGTGGCGATGTCAGCGTTGTTGGACTGTAGTGTTAGGTGATAAGTACGATAAAAAAGTTAGAGCAAATTCAGCCTACACGTGACTAGCTCATAAACTAAAGCAGCCGAAATGGGTAAAATTTCACGTCAAAAGAGGAGCATCGATAACCATTTGCCAGACATAGATAGATACGACTGCATACTAATAAAAAACGATCGTGGAAAAATGCATTTATACACTAACTTCCGACAATGGCTTTCCGTACGACACAGCACAATCATTGGTAATGTACGAAGTTGGCTCATCGTTGACAGGGGTTGATTCGTGTGTCTTTGAAGTAAATCTCCACAACAGATAAACATCGAGGCATATCATCGGTGTGTTTAGTGGATTTTTGAGCGTTAAATCGACATTCAAAGGTTCTCAAACAATAATCATATTGAGAAAATATGCAATATACTAACTCCACGGAATAATAAGCTTTCTTGCCGCTACAAATTTATTCAGACACTTTTCTGTTAGTCTGTTCAAATAATGTTGCTACAAACAGCGTGCTGCGATGAGTTCTTTAGTTAAGAAAGAAAATTTTGACAATTACAGTACTCGCCAAAAATGACCGTCGCATTTCGAGCGAGCGAGTTCGAGCGAGTCGCGAGCGAGTGGCTCGCTCGAGATTTCGCAACTATTTAAATTAATAGAAAATTCTATTTTTAGAACAAATTTATTTCGAGCGAGTCGCGAGCGAGTGTCGAGCGAGTCGCGAGCGAGCGACAGTCATTTTTGGCGGGTACTGTAGTTCCTCAACAATTAGGTATTACGTGAGGACACAAAATCATGATGTAAAGTATTCAACTATGAATACAACACCAATATTTATCGCCACCAGTGTGTTATTTGGCCTCTTCTTCAACAATTAGGTATTACGTGAGGACACAAAATCATGATGTAAAGTATTCAACTATGAATACAACACCAATATTTATCGCCACCAGTGTGTTATTTGGCCTCTTCTTCAACAATTAGGTATTACGTGAGGACACAAAACCATGATGTAAAGTATTCAACTATGAATACAACACCAATATTTATCGCCACCAGTGTGTTATTTGGTCTCTTCTTCAAACAAAAATATTAACAAATTATGCTAGTACGCAAAATTAATGCCAAATTGACAATCACAAATTATCACACAAAACTATGCCTTAACATTGCACCCCAAACAAATACTAGCTTTTAAAGTGTAATTAAGCACATGCATGCTGACGCTACAAGGTCTCAAGGGGTGGGCGCCGTCTCAGGACGGGTAAAGGCCCTCGGGGGTGGGGTTCTCCATGGGGTGCTGACGAAAGTTGGCGACCTTCCCCTCCCGACCAAGGTCCGTGGCCTGAGAGGTAGGAGTAACTCCTCCCCACGAACCCCTGCTTCGGTATGTATGAATTAGCACAGCATGTTTCCATTGTACATTATAGACATGATAAAAATGTCAAAGCACAACACCGCACGAATTGTTTTGTGGAATACATAAGACTTTATCTGTTCTGCTTTTTAAAGTACACATGTGTCTAGCCACTTCACAGGGTCAATTTTCTACCTGAGGTTTTAACATGGCGTGTTCAGATCCAGACGTGTGTAATATCACCGAGATATTTCCTGCCCAGCTGACATTGAAAGACTGTTACCTCGATTTTTGGGCTTGGTTCTAAAATTCCAAGATACACCAAAAGAGGGGTCATTATGACATAATTAGTAAAATAACTTCTCGCTTTTGTTTTACTACATAGTAGGAGGAATAATCCAACAGTTAAAATATACCTGGGACGGAGCGGCGGCCGAAAACCAGAAAAGCTATAAAGACTCTACGTAGAGAACATAGCAAGTCCGTTAAGATGTGTGTCCCAAACAGCAATTTACTGTCAGTATGCTAGCCAAAATGACAAAATTTCTTTTCTATTTTACGTTTCACATTAATGATGATACAAGAGAATTTATCACTTATAAACTAACCGTATACATAAGCGATAGGCGTGACAGAATTATCGGTAAAAGAGGTTAATCGAGATCGTTTTGTAAAAAGCTGTCTTTTGTCGGCGGCTGACGACCAGGTATTTGAACTTTCGCTAAATGTCGCAAGCTTCCAAGCTATCCGCTCCAGTTCTTCCCACGAAGGAACAGTAGAACGAGGATTACTCTTGCTCCTCGACGGGGATGTACACTCATCATCGTCTACTGAAACAAAATGATCCGCATTCATTTAAATTATATACAGTCACAATACATTTTTCAGTAAAAATGCATAATATAAAAAGTAAAATAATAAATTATATCCAATAAAACAATTTTCATTCAGTGCAGTACGGATACACGATAGCACAGTAAACATTACTTGTATCGAATTGAATTCACACAAACAAAAAATAATTATAACGACTTAGCTCAGTGTGACAAAATATTAAAATATAATGTTAATGTTTAGGTGTGATAAGCCATGCGGATATGAACACATACTATTTTGACTATTAGTAATCTCCTAGAGACATCGCGGCTGCCGAGCCGCAGATAAAGCCTTAACATCCAGTTGACATGTTTACCATCCCATTTGGTACGTTGTAAAACCTCTGTAGAACAGATACTTGCAATCTTTGCCAAAAATGATGCCTGAGTGTGATAATGTTTATTCAGTAGTTTTCATTCGGCATTTTTTCTTAATTTCTGCTCTATAATATTGATCAACTGAGCTAAAACTTGCTCTACATACATTCTGCGCAAGCTGAAATAATTATTAAATGAATTTTTGTGTTGATAAATATTGAAAATATTTTTGTTCGATAAATTAATAATATATTCTGTTCTACGTTCGTTCTAGAGCTGCTTGTTATAAAGACGATGGTTATACTTAGCCAATGTTATTATTGAATTATGTGTGCAGTAAGTGAACCGAGATAGGCGTTGAATTTTTACTAGCCATATAATTGTAATGCATCTTGTACTATTAGGTTTTTAGGCTGGCGTGTATAACTCCACTTTGGCTGGTTTGCTTTAATTCGTGTGTTATTATTGTGCAGTGAGTGAACCGAGATAGGCGTTGAATTTTTACTAGCCATACAATTATGGCTCATCTTGTACTATTTGGTTTATAGGCTGGCGTGTACAACTCCACTTTGGCTGGGTTGCTTTAATTCGCGACAAAGGGTCATGAAAGCTCTATTTGGACGCGAAGCCCGATTCTTACACTCCCAAAAAAGTGGCCCAAAAGCTATCGAATTGGGTCCTGAAAAGCTCGTAAAATTTCATTATTTTATCTCGACAACCGGTGAAGATTTGAGTCAATTTGGATTCATTTTGTAGAGCCAATGAGCCCCCACAAAACTGTATAATGATTTGATACGCTTGTTGGATTTGTGTGAAATCTTGGCTTATAATACAAGCTATTAATTTTAGACTTTACTACAATGCTCCAAATATTGAGATTGCTGGTGAGCTCTGCTGCTCTTCTGCTGCTAATTATATTCTAAATAAAAATTTGCTACTTTTCCGCTGCGACAAACTACAGTGTATCCCCACATAGGTGGTGTACTAAGTATTAGCCTGACATCAGAACATTGACAGAAACATTCAACAAGCTCTGGCTTTTCACACTCCAAACTTATAACGGAGGTGTGACCGGTGAGATTCGCCTGCTGGTGGTAACTGGGTTGAATTCATAGTACCGGAGTGGTGATTGTCTTGTGATCCTATCGTGCGAACTGGAGACATGAAAAATAGTAACATAAATGTGTCATATTAGCAGGAAAGTCGAACATGTATACTTTAACGAATGAGTGCAACTATACTCCGGTAAGAAAAAATGTTAGCGTTTGAGCCCCGCAGCGAAAAACTTAGTGATTTTTAACTACTGCAACGAGAAGTGCTCTAATGTTTAGCCGCACAGGACAAATATGTTTCGAAAACGCTAAAAGTTCAGAAACCAGCACCAGAACGAAATCATATCAATACATAAAAAAGGAAGACACTACATTTGCACGGTACTACTTCGTCGAACGTAAAACTCTCAAAATCTTAAGAAAAGTTATAGACAAGATGGACCCATGATAGCAAAACCATCGTAGCCCGAGAGCTTGATAACTTAATAGACACTCGTTAAAACTTCAATAACATGACGAAATATGGAAAATCGCTAGTTCTAGCAAAGGGTTGACAAAACATATTCGTACCCACAGCAGCCCAGGGAAAGGTCCCACAAAAAGTCAGGATCAGCAAAGTTGTTGATCTCGATAAGCTGATTCCGCATAATGGTTTCCTGTGTCGCAAGAAATGGGCTGCAAAACACTGGTGCCCCTATGGCTAGATTTGGCAAACAACCCTTAAACCCAGCTTTTTTGCCATTTTGACTCACAAGATGGGGTCGGAGTTGTTCGCGTTCAACTAAAGGGCACATTCTCATAACTTTTGCTATCGAAAAAAGATTTTGGTCGAAATCCGTAACACATTTGAAAATGAGTTATGAATAACGGCGACTGACAAAAAAGAAATATTCACAACTTTCCCTCTAGCGCGCTCAGTGTTAACACCGCACACCCCGTTTCAATAATGAGGTAACTAATGATTCCGGATTCGTTGACGACTACAAAACTAAATGTTATGAGCAGTGTAAATACCAACCTAGAATTGAATCGTTACCAAGCGATACACAAGTTTTCGCAGGAATAATAATCGGCAAATGTAGATTCGACGATTTCGAAGATATTTGGTTATTGCTCTCGCTCCCTGTTTGTTGTATTAGCTAAAACAAAAACAGTTTCGGTATTATCAAAACATTGTACGCGACAATGTACTGAATAACATACACGAGCATAATATATACACTACTGAAAGCAAAAAATCTGTGACACAGTCAAATGTAAAAAAATAATTGAAAATACCGCGCTTGAATAAAATTTGAAAGCACGCATAAACCGTGAGGCCCATCACAATTGAGACCATAAAATTACTTTCATGGAATGGCTTTAGACGCAGATTTCGAAACCAAACATGTAATCACCGAAGCCGCCAAACAAAACTAAACTTACTCTTAAAGTCGACAAATATTAACGCAAGAAAGCGCCTTGCTGTCCTGGTATTTGCGCTGAGTATTCGCAAAGCAGATGGCGAAACGAGTTTACAGCATTATCGGGCTGGTTTTAAAAGCAGATTTCGAACCAATCACATGTAATCTACGACACTGCCACACAAAACTAAACTTACTCTTAAAGTCGACAAATATTCACGCAGAAAAGCGCCTTGCTGTCCTGGTGTTTGCGCTGAGTATTCGTAAAGCAGATGGCGAAATGAGTTTACAGCATTTTCGGGCTGGTTTAAAGCAATTGCATGATGTCCGATTGTAAAGTTAATGTGGTCCTAAACCAAGAAAAGATTATGAAAATCCGGTCATATAGAAACGTTAAATTTTGTTAGTCATATTGTAATTTTGTATTCTGTTTGACCGCACACACAGTCGTGGGAGTATCCATTAGTGATCGAATCTATTATTTATTGACTGCTTGTAGTTCCGATATCCCATTTCCAGATCTTCCGGCAGTTTCGCAACTATACGCTGTCTCAAAATTTTATTGTTGTTCAACTGCTTTTCAATCACTGTTATGCAAGATCATGTTCTCTAATATCAAAGTTCAAATGGATCAATATTTGGATGCCATATCTGACGAAGTGACTACTCCCCTATGTAACATCGGGTTGGCGCGTATACAAAATTGTTGCAACCTGAATCTAAGTGATTTTAAACCATCAATGTCGTATTACAATGATAACACGAGAGCTCAGTCTTACGTGACACGAGAAAAACTATTCTTGCTATCTACATACAAAACTGTTACAAATCATTATCAATGGAAATGAAATTAGACGTATGGGTATTAGTTTGCACCAGGAATTATAATACAACTTGTATAAAGACACCGTAAAAACCATTCCATTGAATCACGCGCAATAAGGCACGCTTCACGCAACTGCAATTTGTGCAAAATATTATTCCAGGCATCGTGCAGCATATTTTTATTAAACGTTTCAAAATCCTACTAAAGGAAACACGTCATAACATCGCGACGTGTCTTGTGATACGACTCATAAAACACAATCATGCGAAGACAATCATACGCTTACTGAGCCCTCGATGTGAGGTGCCCGGAATTTTTTGGTTTGTCTGATTCCAGAGAGGTGTCCCTCACAAAACATGGTCAAGTCCCTCTGGCAAAATATTTTGCCCGCCCCCTAGTAGCTCAAGTTGACATAGAAATTGACCAAATTTTTACAAAAATACCATTCTAAAACAAAAAATACATTAAATTCCGTAAATTAGAATAAATTCTCCGCTTGTAATAACCATTGAAATGTTTTTGCAGCGCTTCCGAGCCCATTTAAAATTTTATTAGCTTTTAGTTAAAAACAGTTATGAAAATTGTACGATTTCGATGACTCCGGCTGTACCCATCGGCGAAGTCAAGGGTTGCACCGAGCCAAGTCTCTACGTTTCGAAAGTTCACATATTCCAGACCTCAACATTTAACAAATTGTGACGTTAACCAAGAATTTGCCCACCCCCCCCCCCCGAAAAATAAAGAAATACAATAAACCCTGAATTTGCTCCACCCCCAAATGTAAAATGTGAATCTTGAGCACGCTCGTACCTGGGAACCCTCATTTCTCACTTTCAGGCAAAATTTTTAGCTAATGGATAAGCCAGCATGATGCAGAAATTACACCGCTGTATCAACTTACGACAGGGTTGTTTCAAACTTAGTTAATGGATACGCCAGCATGATACACAAATTACACCGCTGTATCAACTTACGACATGGTTGTTTCAAACTTAGCTAATGGATAAGCCAGCATGATGCACAAATTACACCGCTGTATCGACTTACGACAGGGTTGTTTCAAACTTAGCTAATGGATAAGCCAGCATGATGCACACACAAATTACACCGCTGTATCGACTTATGACAGGATTGTTTCAAACTTTAAGTGGTGCACATTTTGTATATTTTTAAATTTGCTCTACATTTTTACAACATACTACGCTATTTAGTGGAAGTGCTTACAAACATACAATAAATCCTCATCAAACAATCATCAAATTTTCATCACTACTACTAGCATTAATTGCGTAAACCTCTATACCCGATCAAAATGAGTTGCCCATGATAAAGACACATGTTTTATACTAAAAATCACTTGAGATTACAATTTGCATACTAAATTGACACTTTCACCGTACAATTCAATTCGATCGTTGAATTTTTTTACAATTTTCATGGTGACAGGGTTTTGACTAAAAAATCGCATAATTCGGACCTGTGCGTTTTTGTGTGGATTTTTATGAAACTTTGTGCAAATGCACCCTATTTTGCAGTAAAACGACCGATCAAGTGTTCTGACTGGATGAAATTTTATAAAAGGTAATGAAATGGTAGCACTATTCGTGATCAGTACGGGCATTTACTTTACACTGTTCAAGCAGTTTGATCATTTCTCATGAGGTACAAGATGCTAAGCACGACTTCTTTCACATTATTAATATAAACTATATCAACATTTTACTCGTTTAAAGTAAAAGGTACAAAGAGAAGAGTCCGATTTCTACACAACAGAGCAGCTAAATTCATTAGCACGAATTCCCTAATTAGTAAAATAGATGAGAACTTCTACGGAACGTCAATATTTGTAATAATAGCACTTCAAAACAGTTACGATTGGGCCTGGGAAATTGGAAAAAGCAGAACACCCAAGAAAATACAATCTGAAAATATAATGAGATATAGTTGATTGAATTTAGCAAAGTCTTTTCTCTCACTTAAAACGACATTAATACATAGCATATCGAAGTAAACAATTTGGGAAAAATATTACGAGCGAGCCGCCATCGCACAAAGATCAAAATAATTATAATGTTTACAAATAATACATTTGTTCCGAACTAGCAGCTGCCAACACTGAGGCGAGTACAGTGTAGTAATTTGAGAGTTCTAAGAATTAAGTTAAATACTACTACATTTTGAGCCTCTATCAATCTGATTCAGACAGTACGCATAACTATAATAATTATCAACGAGGGTTTCGGTCCTGATGGGATTGTCATGTATTATGAGAGGCCATATCGAAAATCGCTTAAACCGTTGTTTTAGCAATGACACAATTAAGTTACTGAAAAGAAATATAAAAGGAACAATTTAATATATCAAATCAATGAATGCTACCAAAAATGTGCGTCGTTAACAGCAACCAGTAGCCCCACATGTAGTGCCAAAATTTCAACATTATGCGGTTGTCACTTTCCTACTTTTTAAAACCGCATATTAGGAAGGCACACTTGCGCTATATGAACGGTCTTCCCGTGGACACTAATGAAATCGACAGGATTTAGTGCAGGAAGCGACAATTATATTTAAATTTATATTTTACCGTTCAAATAATGAAAACCAATAATTATGACTAAATTCATGTGCTAATGAAACAATCATTATAAACTAAAAATACCAACACTTTTTATGCTATTTATAAAAAACATTTTCTCCGAACAAAACCTTCGTTACCGTAATAATTATTTTAATAGCGTACTTCAGCAAGTTTCCAATTTTTTGCCTTATAAATCTGATACGCCTGACGATACGCACGAATGGCATGGCTTCGATGGTTCGCTTTGCTAAATCGGTGACCGGACAATATCATATGAAGAGCAAATTTTCGTGCTAATCGGGTAGCCACGAAGCACCGCGATGCCTGTTCGAGGAATAGAGCACTGCACAAATCGGACTCCTATAAAAATATGTTGAAATATCATACTGACCGAACAATCAAGCAACACAATGTTACTGTAAAATGTCTCTATGATACTGGCTATAATATTCAATAAAGAATCGTAGCACAAAGTATTTATTTAGTGATCCATTCATTTCCATACTCCTGGATTTGTTGTAAAATCAAAGTGGGGACTTCAGCAAATACGAATATTATGTTTAACGTCTCTTTATTACGTATATGTGTATATGTTGTACACGTTATCAGTACTGTTTTATACATAATTTTTTTCGTGATTTTTCTATCTTTTCCGTTGCCATCGTTTGGAAAGTAAATTCCATATTTAAAAGATAGTGAATGGAGTTCCCGAAATAACGTTCAATTGCTCAAAAACTTTCTGTTCATCACTCCGTGAAGCGAATCACTCACTACAGAGTCGATAGATTTTGGCAAATCTTGTTAATCATGCTAAACTCTATAACACGAACTTATATGTACCTCTGCGTTTATGCTCAGAAAATCTAACTTTGCTACGTACAGATATTTACGCGGCATGCAATCAATATGGAGTAATATAGGGGCTTACAGTTTGAAAAACAGCTCTGCATAAATAAAGGTATTTTCCTAAAGCAATGGTTTGTTAATATCGAAAATTTCACGCTCTTTTGTCATGAAATGAAGTAAGTGTCCCGGTTGTGACTCAAGTGGATGTGAAGGGAAAAGTATCAAACTTAATGTATTTCTGGTCACGCAGGCCATTCCTAAACTATTATGTGGGTGTTTAGGAAACTTGTTTTTGGAAACTCAGAATAGCAATATCAATAATTGAACGAATAACCAC
>JASANE010029997.1:0-18606 GCA_030248225.1 Trileptium ribeirensis | reverse complement strand
CCAAGGCTGATGAGTTCATCTTCAAACAGAAAACACACGCGTTAACCGATAAAGATAATGATTTTACCAACTATATTGCCCAATAAACAGTTATAGCGTACTATACTTAATTTGGCTGCACAACGGCGTATTGTTATCTCTCCCAAAACACTACAAAACCATAACTACAGATACTGCCAAACATTACAAATTAAAGATTACCAACATGTTCAACGTCATAATCAACACAAAAGGAAATACCTCATAAGATACCAAGCTAGGCAATAACAAAATATTTTGAGACTAGCATAGATAAGTGACGCGACGGTGGTCGGCAAACAACGAAAATGGTTGTTGACCCGCAGTAATTCAAAACCCGGGCGGCGATTTATCTCTTATCTTTACAGGATTTTCGAGCTTAATTGCTTTTACTGGTCAAATGTTATCTTCAAAGTTTTAAATTTTGTTGTCGTGTTAGTTCTTATTTGTGTTGTGTTTTGTCGAGTAAATATTATTATTAGGGGGTGGGGCTGGAGCCCCAATGCATTGTTGGATCGTCGGACTTTTCGTTATCTCATGTGCGTTTGTGATTTGTTGTCTGACTACGCCTGGTGAACTGTATAGGTGTAAAACTCAGTGTCGCGCTAGCTCAGGGGAACAGTCCAGGTTTGCGTTTGCAGAGTTTCAACCGTCATCGCATCGGTGTTTTACATTTTTACACAGTTTTCTTTTCTTAGTTTATTGGCACCGCGAGCGTTTCGATCCATCTGCTTGGCTTCAATGTTTTCGCGGGGTGCCATCAGTGCTTGCCAGCAAAAGAAATTTCGGCTCAACGTTTCGTCGCTTCGCTTTCGGCTTCAAGTTTTAAACCGATTAGTTATCCCATTGCCCTGGACTCTTCCCCCTGGCTGTTTCACGTTCTGGAGCAGCCAGTGTTTTCGACTCTTTGGTGTTATAGTACCTGTAGCTTTCAGAGAACGTATAACGCTCCAGTTTCTGTATCGTGTTAGCCGAATAGAGCGTATTTCGTACACAGCTCATGTTTTTATTCGTGCAGTTACCGTACGTTCTTAGCTTGGAACAACTGTTGTCGTCGATCAAACCATAGGTCTTGGCTTAGGTATAAATTCTGGACACTTCGGGTGCCACGTTTTTGGGTTACAGTCTGCTGGAAACGGGTCTTATGTTTTCTCTTGTTTTGGGTTCCTGGCTTTCGGGTCCTTTCCTGTTTTGCCTGTCGATGGTTGGACCTGCAGGACGAGTTTTGCTAGATAAATAAAAATTTCTACGTTGGCTGTGTCAGCTCCCACCATTTTGTGCATAGCGTTCGGCGCATTGTGCGCGTCGGTGTCCGTAATTTCTATGTAGGATTTCCCGACTAAAACTCTTCCGAGTTGCCGCGAACCCACGGTCGGAGATTAACGTTTTAAGTTACCCGGCATAAGCGTGCATATTTGGTACTAAAGTGGGCTAAAATCTTCAGTCGGAGCAAATATTCGCGCGCCATATGCGCCTCGTATAAAGACCACGAATGAGTATTGAGCTGTCTAACGAATAGCCTTGCTTTGTTTAAACATTAATGTCATGCTATTGTATGCTTTATTCCGCCGTTCCGGCGTACTTGATGATTGTGTAACCCATCACGTCATAAGCTACTTTCATCGTCAGTAAAATGAAGAACTTCACTGTGTGTGCGGGTTTTTGTATCGAGTTAGTCGGTTCGGTTTGTTTAGATCAGATACGCTGCAAATCAGGCGGTCCTAATCCTTTCAGTGAAGTTAGATCAGTCAAACACAAATTACTGCAATAGTTGCCTTACGTTCCTGGAGTGCCTAAACCGGCGCCGGTCACGCCTTCTGTCCGACGTTGGTCCAAACTGGCAGTGCCTAGAGTATAGGCGAAAGCACGCTACTTGGTGTAGACAACGTGTTGGTTACCATGAGAACAGCCGGCGATTGCTGCAGCCCGTGAATGAGTTTCGTTATCGGCAACGATCGTCCATTAGCCTTTGCGGCAGTTTCCTTCTAGGTACCCTGTTTGCCAGAAGAGCTTGAGCTCTCGTGATCGGAAGGCTGGAGGCACGGTTAATCCGGAGTATGGGAGTACGGCATTGGAAGTCACGGGATAAAGTCCCGGCCCTACCCTATGAACCTAGTGAGCAGTCGCGAGACGCTAGCCTGTGAGATCAACCATTGCTACTCCCTGTGACAGCTAGGTTAACCGCTAATGCACAATAATCAGTAGCCATACCCCCAGTGCCAGGCGAACGAATCCCAGCAACGTCTTTTCAATCACCAAGGCCTTGAAGGCAAGCCATTTTGGATTTCACCAGACTACCCCGCCTAGTACACTGCTGCCGCATTGTCTAGTTGCTCATTGGGAAGTCGATGAGTCGGGTAGTCCCTCTCGGGTTCAGCCCTGTGCTACGGGTATCTTTGAGTGCACGGCGATCGCGCCGGGACAGATAGGCTAATCGTGCCGTCGATGTGATTTGAACCCTTCCCCCACTCTCCGCAATGCGAGCAGATACGGATCTACCATCGGGTGGTGACAGCCCGGTAGGCGAATAGACCCGCTATTCACGGCCATGACATGATTGAGGCGTACGAGGACGAGCCATTTCCGCCCGCCCGGGCCGAACGGCAAGCCACGTCTGGGGGCCTACATCATCCACTACGACACATATGCTGTAATTTCGGAGCCCTGCCTGACACCAGGGGCTGAGGGCGGCGAACCCTTCGGCACTGGAGCCCACTCCCTGCAGGTAGGGGTCGGACAGCCCGCGCCGTAACACGATCAATAACCTATGTAAATTTTTTACCAATTGCATTTTTTCATCCTGGCATTCTTACTAGGTCTGATTGAACCTAACGGACACAGTCGGTCGTTCTGTTTACTGATTATGGCATATGCTGTATGTCTGCATGTTTGTTTCTGTTAAGTGGCGTTATGAAGTTGCTTAGGGAGCCCGTCAATAATTCCTATATAGCTTGGCGGTTTGCGCATGCAATTTTCACTCTCATTTACAGGGTTCGATCCCTGGCGCCGCAATGAGTTAGTTAAACATTGCACGATACACAAATTAATTCGTGCATGGAAAGCTTATTTAAAAATTAGCCTGTCGCATAATTAATTAAAAATTAGTCTATAGCAAAACTAAATGACCGCATCGATTCACGCAACCATAAATATTATTAAGCACCACTGAGAGGGAATACAGGAGGAAAACAACTTTCGAAAACCGGTTCGCTTTTTTCAATTTTTTAAATAGAAGCTGTTTTAACGATGTATCTATCGATTTATTGTAATTCTTCAAAGCACATGTTATAAGAGTTACAAATATTTTTAGTTATTCTTTCGCTTACTTACAAAAAAACAAAATATATAATCTCTAAAAATATATATATTACGAACAGATAAGAAACTGTAGCGACTGCTTCTTGTGCATCGATGACGAGAATGAGAAAATCACGTGCACGCTAGAAGCTGATGCAATATTTCGTGATATAACCGTAAACACTGTTACGTGGCCACGTGCCTACACGTCATTGACATTGTGCATGACGTAACAATTACATCATGTACTTGTATATAAACTCTTGTCTTTTGTGAATAAACATCTTCAGTTTTTATTTTGCTTCACGTCCAACATTGGTGAACCCGACGGTTTTTCATATCATAGGTTTAACACGACCTGTTTTCCTTTTCCATCCAGCTTTGCTTTTTTTGGCTTTCCGCTGCTCTGGTTTTCGCCGTCAAATCGAACAAGCCACATTCGGTTCAATCTCGTGAGCAATGGAATCTGACCTCGTCGCCTCGGCAGCTGTCAAATTGCCGCCTTTCTGGCCAGCCGACCCCGAACTTTGGTTTGCCCAAGTCGAAGCACAATTCGCAACCCGGGGCATCA
Organism: Trileptium ribeirensis; assembly: GCA_030248225.1. Taxonomy (NCBI): domain Eukaryota; kingdom Metazoa; phylum Nematoda; class Enoplea; order Enoplida; family Thoracostomopsidae; genus Trileptium; species Trileptium ribeirensis. The sequence goes on along the minus strand of JASANE010029997.1, from coordinate 14,720 downwards.
CAACGCAACAGACGAAATTTAACTACGTGGTTGGATCTCTCGCCCCCGAGCATGCAACCGAAATCCGCGACCTCCTCATCAAGCCGCCAACCGAGAAGCCGTACGATGTCCTTCGCGAACAATTGATTCAACGTCTTTCCGCTTCTCAACAACGGCGCGTGCAACAACTTCTCACCGCAGAGGAGTTGGGCGATCGAAAACCGAGCCAACTACTCCGACATATGAGGCAGCTTCTCGGGGCCAATCAATCTGCGGTCGACGATTCAATCCTCCGGCAGCTGTTCATGCAACGCCTTCCGACGCAGGTTCAAGTCGTGGTTGCCGCATCGGAAAGCCCAACACTGGAAGCCACAGCGACCCTCGCCGACAAGGTAATGGAAGTCGCAACACCCACGATATCAAGCCTCCACCCGCACAACAACGACGATCTTTCCACCGAGGTCAAAGAATTGCGAGCCGAAGTTCAACAACTGCGCAAGGCTATGTCATCCCTCACGGTTCAAACCCACAACCGACGGTGGCGACCGAGTTCAAGGCCGAATCGATTTAGCGGGCGCAATCGAAGCCAATCAGGGGGTCGAAACGATGGCAAATGTTGGTACCACGCGAAGTACGGATCCGAAGCAACGAAATGTCGAGCGCCGTGTTCGATGGCGGGAAACGACGGCGCGGGACACTAGCCACGACAAGTGTTTCCGCTTCCAAACCCAATCATCTTTTCTTCGTCGTGGATCGCAACAGTGGCAGTCGTTTTTTGGTCGATACCGGGGCTCAGGTCAGTGTCATAAAAGCAACGCACCAAGACCGCCGACGAGGTACGAAAACGCCCCTCCTGCAAGCAGCGAACAATTCAGCCATCAAAACGTATGGTCAACGATCGCTCACCGTCAATCTCGGGATCAAGCGGGTGCTTCGATGGGTCTTTGTCATTGCCGATGTCAATCGATCGATTATCGGTGCTGACTTTCTTGCCCATTTCGATCTAATCCCAGACATTCGACGGTCTCAATTGTACGACGGCGTCACCTGTCGATCCATTCAAGGTACAAGCATCCCTATCGAGTCGCTAAATCTGGCCGTGCTCGTACCCGACTCAACTTCCCAGTTCGAGCAAATCCTCAAGCGTTTCCCACGAATTACGACTCCTTCAGCTCTCACTTCCAAGGCCCGTCACGGTGTCAGTCATTACATCGAAACGCGGGGGCCCCCGGTTCATTGCCGCCCTCGCCGTCTCAATCTTTCCAAGTTGAAAGTCGCAAAGGAGGAATTCGATCACATGCTCGAACTCGGCATCATTCGGCCTTCGTCAAGCTGCTATTCATCGCCTCTACATATGGTCCCAAAACCGAACGGTGATTGGAGGCCCTGTGGTGACTATCGTGCTTTGAACAACGCAACAATCCCGGATCGCTATCCGATACCGCACATCCAGGGTTTTACAACCTCGTTGGCAGGCAAATCCATTTTCTCCAAGATCGACCTCGTTCGGGCATACCATCAAATACCCGTGGCGGACGACGACATTGCCAAAACAGCAGTTGCCACGCCGTTCGGACTTTTCGAATTCACTCGAATGCCTTTTGGGCTCCGCAACGCCGCACAGACGTTCCAACGGTTTATCGATCAAATCGTACGAGGTCTCGATTTCTGTTATGCTTACCTCGACGACATCCTCGTGGCAAGCACCAGCATCGATGAACATCGCACTCATCTCGAATCGCTGTTCAAACGATTGGACGAACACGGGATGTCAATCAACCCACAAAAGTGCACGTTCGGGGTCGACGCGCTACAATTCCTAGGTCATTACGTCGATCAAAACGGCATACGGCCAACGGAATCGTAAGTGCAAATCATTCGAGACTTTCCACTTCCAGAAAACAAGCGGAAACTGCAGGAATTTCTTGGAATGGTCAACTTCTACCATCGATTCATTCCACGGTGCGCCGACATCACCAGACCCCTCAACGCCTTGGTTAGCGAAGCAAAAACAACGAAAGCGATTCGATGGACTAATTCAACCACTGCAGCATTTGATGAGTGCAAACAGGCACTGGCGGACGCAACCTTACTCTCTCATCCGGTGCAAAATGCTCCACTAAGCATCGTCGTCGACGCCTCCAACGTCGCAATTGGTGCAGTGATTCAACAACAAAATAATGCACAGTGGGAGCCGTTGTCGTTCTTCTCAAAAAAACTAACGCCGACAGAAGCTCGATACAGCACATTTGGACGCGAGCTTTTGGCAGTCTACGAAGCAATCAAACACTTCCGACATATGGTCGAAGGACGCGACTTCTTCGTGATTACGGACCACAAGCCGTTAACATTCGCCCTTCAAACGCGCACCGAGCGACAATCGCCAAGAGAGAGTCGCCATATATCATTTATTGCTGAGTTTACTACAGATATCCGACATGTCAGCGGCAAAAACAATGGTGCTGCGGACGCACTGTCTCGAATTCATCAACTAAAAACGTCAATCAACTATGATGAATTATCCGTCGCCCAACATCACGACGAAGAGCTTGCCGCATTACTCCGAAGTAATGACACATCAATGCAATTGAAAAAGGTGGCGGTTCCCTACGCCAAAAAATCAATCGTATGCGACACCTCTACCGGGACCGCAAGGCCCTTCCTCCCCATTGCATTTCGACACGCTTCATTCGATTCCTTGCATTCCTTGTCGCATCCAGGCATCCGTGCATCACAACGGATGATAAGTGAACGATTTGTGTGGCCAGGCATGAACAAGGACGTTCGAAATTGGGCCCGATGCTGCATTTCATGCCAGCGCTCGAAAATACATCGTCACACCTTCGCTCCTTTTGGACGATATCCATCTCCTGACCACCGATTCGACCATATCAACGTCGATATCGTTGGTCCACTTCCTCCATCGCTCGGTAATTGTTACCTCCTCACAGTGATCGACCGATTCACTCGATGGCCGGAGGCAATGCCAATTCCAAATATCACCGCCGAAACAGTTGCCCGAGCACTCCTCAATGGCTGGATTGCGCGATTCGGCGTTCCTTCTTACATCACAACGGATAGAGGACGTCAGTTTGAATCGTCGCTATTCAAGGAGTTATCTCGAATCCTAGGCGCCACTCATTTCCGAACAACAGCCTATCATCCCATTGCAAACGGACTGGTAGAACGATTTCACAGACAACTGAAGGCGTCGATCAAGGCACATTCGAATGACGAACGCTGGGCGGAGGTACTACCTTTAATCCTTCTCGGCATTCGTTCATCGATCAAGCCAGACATCAAGGCAACAGCAGCAGAGATGGTTTACGGAACATCTTTACGCTTACCAGGTGAAATGTTGGGAGTCGCTCGTCAACAAAGTCTCTCAGATCCGACATCATTCGTAACTCGCCTTCGTAACGATATGAGGAAAATTGTACCGGCAGTAACACGAAATACCGAACGGGCTTCGTACATTCCTTCAGAACTCGCTACGGCTGACTTCGTGTTTGTCCGTGTCGATTCGGTTCGACGAACTCTGCAAGCACCGTACAAAGGACCGTATCGCGTCATCAAGCGATTTGATAAACATTTCAATATCGAGGTCAGCGGCAAAACTGAATCAATATCAATCGACCGGCTGAAGCCAGCACACCTCGAGTGCTCTAATGATTCGCCGCCCTCAGGGGACATGATTTCGACGTCAAGCCAGCCAAAGGAAGCTGAACACAATCCATTTCGAACACGTTGTGGCCGTATGGTTCGTCAACCGGTTCGATTTCGACTTCCGTCTAATGGGGGAGCCCTGTAGCGACTGCTTCTTGTGCATCGATGACGAGAATGAGAAAATCACGTGCACGCTAGAAGCTGATGCAATATTTCGTGATATAACCGTAAACACTGTTACGTGGCCACGTGCCTACACGTCATTGACATTGTGCATGACGTAACAATTACATCATGTACTTGTATATAAACTCTTGTCTTTTGTGAATAAACATCTTCAGTTTTTATTTTGCTTCACGTCCAACAAAACCATTTACTTTTGTTTCTCCGGTATTTCTCTACATATTAAATATTTTATCTGAAATTAGAGTCTGCACTCAAAACAATGCAGATATCCGTATAGCTACCGACAGTCCGTGATTGTTACAATGATTGGTCTTCCATACACCAAAATCATGAACGTATGGCCCCCATAGCAATGCTACTAACGATAACGTGTTTTAATATGTTTTATAGACTATCGGTCGTCTTTAAGATAATATAGGGGTGATAAACCGTTTGTATTATATACAAATTTTTAAGTCTGTCAGTCTTATTCCATAAACACCACATTATGCGGCGTAAGTCCTTGTCATAATTAAAGGCAACACAATGGATGCAGTCTTCTAGAATAGGGTTCGAGATCGGAGTTTTAGAAAAGAGTTCCACGTATTCAAATCATCACATTTTCCACAATTTATCCCACTCACACTTGGAATATTTTGCTTTTGTTCACTGACATTCGATATCTAAATAATTAAGGTCTACACAATGGATGCAGCCTTCTAGAATATGGTTCTAGATCAAAATTATAGACAAGAGCTCTGCGTTTCCATACCATCACAGTAATCTACAAACGGCCTGAGTTTGAAGACGGCAATAAGTGTTTCATAGTTAGTGATTAGTATTTAAAGTAATTTGAAACAAACTAATGTGGTTGAGGGAGAGATATTTATTTTGCACATCCTGCCGCAAACTAGTTATTTCGCGGTCAACATTTTCGCTTGTTAGAGAAGATTTACTGTTAATATTTGTTCGTCACTGTGCTATACCACTACACGCCACTGGATTTATTATTTGGTTTTCATGCAAGTCAATCACTGCTAATATAAATTATACTATTTTTCTGGGGTGGCAGTTAGCTAGAAGTGCAAAATAATTAAATAGCTAGATGGTAAAATCAGGATCAGGACGACTGAAATTTTCAGGGAATTCTTGACTTTAGCAAACAAGACCATTCATATTTACAGTTTGGGAAAAGATCAGCGGTGATAATATCTTAATCTGTTACAGTACATGTCGTAGTTACTTTTACTTGAATGTAGTTACTAGAAATTATAGTTTTAGGACAAAGACAAAGTATTAAAATTTGTTATGCGGAAAAAACACAGGTTGCAACAAATTTTTGGTGAGCAAATTTTACCTGTAATTTAGTCTGTTTTCGTTGTGCCCTGAAATAGTTACGAGCATACTAGGCTACCTTACAAGGTAAAAGACAAATTTGTGGAAAGCAGCAACGTTAGATAAACCACAGACGACCGATTAAAGACGTGGACTGTTGGTGAGGATGGGCACAGCCATGTAAGCGCAAAATTCCGTTGCACACGAACGCTACCAGTACCGCTAGTCCATGTCGTCGTCGCACTAACACAAGGGCCGGTTACCTTGTCCCAGCCTACGCAAAGTGACACGCCGGGGGTTTCGGCGATAGAACAGCCTTCAGGCACCCATGCCTGTCAACAGTCGATGGAAAAGTTATCGGAAGATAAAAAGATCACACCCGTCCAGATGCCTCTACCGAAATTTAGATAATACAATGACCAGCTCCTACTAACATGGTTACCGAGTAGTCGGAGTAACCGTATATGAATAAACAACGGTCACTACTATGGGAAAGCTAGAGAGGCTAAAATATCGTTTATTAGAAAATACACGTTGCAGAACCTGAAGTCAAAGTGAATCGTAAAATTCGTTAACACAGAAATTAAGAAACAAATTGAGAGCATGCTGTGAAAACGTCACCAAATTATAAAACTAATTGAGTAACAACTTTTATAAATTTAATAGCAATTCGAGAGCTAATAAATTCTATCGTCTAACTCTGTGAAGTAGAGTAAAACTGACTGATCCGCTTTCAGTCGAGTTGCTGATATACTATTTCTAGGCAAATCTAGAAAGTCTGTCAAATCTTGATAGAGTCAGTGTAATCTTTTGGCACCGCAGATTTATTCCATTTCTTGGCTTCACATCATTAGAGCAGTAATAAGTGACTGGAGTCAAAGTCAAGAAAGTACTAAAAAAATTCGGACATATAACTGCCGATCTAAAGTTCACTATAATATTCATTCACTGGTCGCATAATATCTGCATACGTATTAAACTAGATGATTTATATGAAAAACTCCGGCACTCGGTAACGATAATTATTGTTGAACCAGATTTCCATTCTCTCATCTTCAAGTATAGTGGGCACACACTATCTATATTTCGAACAGGCAAAATTATGATAACAGGTCCTAAGAAAATAGAAATTTGTTTGCAATATACTTAAAAATATATACACAGAAAGCGTAAGAAACTTATTTACATAAAAGGAATGTATGTACGGAGGAAAAGTAATAAACGTCTCTCACATTCCAGCATTTTGAACTTTTTAATAATAAAACAGGAAACAGCAGCCGGTGTCTTCTACCGTAACCTGTCAATAATACATAAAAGCAACTACTTTATTACTGAAATTATAAACATGGAGATACCGTTAGCACTTAAAATAGATCAAGCTTCGAAACATCGGTTAAAAGCAAGACAGCAGGTCAATAAGCACAGAAAAAGGATTAAAAATAAACAAGTACGTAAAAAGATATCCCAACTAATGCTAAATACTATATTTCAATATTGTCTTCTTTAGGTTATTTATATTGGTTTTAAGATTAGGAGTCACAGATTATGGAATTTACAAATAGTACAGGACAGAAAATCGAAAGTAAAGATACACCGCTAGAGTTTAAGGTGCCTAAATAGAATTATCGATATTAGTCAAATATTCTTGAAATTTAAACTAAACATATTCTCTGGTACTCCTGCACTACCAAAACCTCTAAATAATCCTCCGAAGAAGCGAAACAAGAGGTCAATGCTGGATCAAGACTGCCCGTGTAATCAAGTAGGATATACGTCATGCGTGAGTCCGCTTTCGGTGTGTACACCAAGATTGTTCTTTTATCAAAATCACGAATTGATTCGCGCAGAAATTCGCGTTCTCGTTTTTGCCAAATGTATTAGTATTTTTGAGAACGCGAACATGGCTTTGCGATGTACGATAAGAATTTGCGTTCGCGTACATTTTTTCATTTGTCCGAGTTTATTAAATCATATTCTGAATTAGACAGCAATGTTTGCGCTCTATTTTTGTATTATAGAATGCGAGAAAAAACGCGATTGGCGATCGCGTTTTGACATGTAGGCGGACAGCAAAATGCTATGATAAATCGCAACATAGGAATTTCAAACAGGGGCTACGCGTTGCTGCATCGCAAGTTGTGTACGCGTACATAAGGGAAATTCGTGATTTGTTCGCGTTCGTCGCTTTTACGATAGGCAACTGGTTTGACAAAAGAACAACCCAAGTGTACGCATTTAAAGTGGACTCGAGCATTATGCGGGATTCACGTTATAATGTCCCCAACAGTTGGAACTTTTGTCCCCCTGTAGTGTAGACTATACCATAAAGACGGTGACAGTGACACCCACACCATATAACAAAATATGAGGGTGTCGGGCACACCCCTAGATACCTCATTTTGACAATGTAGTATTTCGGTGTTTTATGCTTGCCAATGCGGTGTTTCTAGGGTATCCTGTAGGCCCTATGTAAAATGACCCCACGGGGTGGCGGAAACCCTCAGCAAAACTTAAAAGCAACGACGGTTCATTGACACCATCTGAAATAAGCCACACTATTAGCTAGCTTTGTTTGAAATTTATTTGAAAATTTATTCAAAAACACAGGGGTGTCTAAGACACCCTGTAGTCTATGGTGTGCCTGCCACTGTGTGGCGTACATAAGTTCCAAGTGGTCGGGACATTATAACGTGAATCCCGCATTATTCAATCAAGTGGAATTGAAAATTAACTGCGAATCGGTGACATCAAACCATTAAAACTATGAATAGATGACACACATACTTCAGCTACTTCACTACAAAAAGCCAGACACAAATTGTTTTCTACGGACAGAAGGACGGTTTCAGGATGTGGCATACCTAATGGACTCTACAGAAGATAACAATGAAGCAATGGAGCGATACTCGTACTTGTATGGAGGAGACGTCAACGTTCCACAGATAACACCAGCAACGTTCAACGCTGGCTAAGTTGCGCCACAAGTGAAGCGATATTTAAAATTTGGACGCAATCAAAAGACCACAAAAACAGAACTCAATAACCATAATTAAACCACTGCTGAAAGTCACCATGGTCAAGCCGGATATATCAAAGTTTCAAACGACATTAAACAACTTATCAAAGTTTTTTCTCGTCATTGCGGACATTGGCATAACTGATGGTGCTGTTCGTCAACGGGATTACATGAGAACACTACTAATACTATTAGAGGCCAAAATATAATAAATTTAAAAAGGGTCAGTTAGTTAATGGACTTGATCGTTATGGCTTACGTTTATTTAAGATTTATAGTGTATAATAATGATTTTAAAGTAAAAGGAAGAAACAAATAATGGTAGCTCTCATTGTTGTGGATAGCCAGCTGATAAGTACCCCCGGCAGAAAAAATATTTGTTTTATAGTAAATATTAATATATACTGCATATATTTGTTAGCATACGCTGCATATAACCCAATATCTTTATCTGAATTATGGTAAATATATAGGTTTATTGAAAGTGATTATTACCTCTAGCCAGAGCCGCCGTTAGTACCCCCCTACCCCCCTAGGGGGGGGCCTCGCCCCTTGCAGGGGCCTCGCGCCTTACAGGGGCCTCATCTCATGGCCTCTGGGTGAAAAGGTGAAAAAGTTGGGAGCCGCAGCACAACATCAAGCACCTTTCGCAAAGTAAATGTACACGATATACAAAGGTAACCTCAGAGTTTAGAAGCCTAATCGTGAGTATGAGTTTAACCGTTCCGTGGTTCAAAGTTAGAGTTTTTACTGGGCGCCTGTTTTACGGACATACACGAAAATTTATTTACGGGCCTCGCAGCCTGCTGGTGGGGCCTCTCAGCCTGCTGGGGGGGGGGGGGGGCTCGCAGCCTGCTGGGGGCTTCGGACATCCTAGCGGCGGCCCTGCCTCTAGCTATTATTAACATGCATATGTACTTACAAACATATGCTATGTATGTTATTTATAATATAATAAATATGTTTTCCACGCCTTATATTTTCCCAACAGATAATCAGAGGACGAATTAAAGAGACAAACAATTACTCAGTTCCTGTTACTAGACCAGGACTCAAATTTTTTTGCTACTAACGTTTGAAAACGTATTGTTTGCTGCAAAGATTTTTAGTATGCTAGCAATAGATTCGAACTTACTAGAACACAGAGCTCGAAACAATCTATTCGAATTCAATTTGGCTTAGCGTAAAAAGTTATCTCAAAGTTGCATAAAACGCACAGTACTGTGCATATAAAAATGTTCATCAAATTTAGTCCATGTGCTAGATAATCTTTATCTCATCCAACCGCACCTGCACCTACAAATGAGCTATCAAATTACGATATAGCCAATCTTCCTTTCGAACAGAAATTATGTTGAAATTCATTTACCCGAATATGCCTTATGAGCTACAGCGACAGGTACAAACTTCACGATTTTTCCTCCTAGAACCCACGGTGAAATCGCTACGCTCGCACCTTTTCAATAATGTACATGTTTAAACCGCTAGTAGAAAGAAGTTTGCTATTATCCTCCATGACATGGTAACAAGGAAGCCTAATTGGTTCGGATTTTCAACGTGCTGAACATCGGATAACGTCATCACCAAGATCGAGCTGGACATTTAACTGTCCAGAGAACGAGATAATATCTTTATCAATCCACGAGTTTGAGATTGACTCACTGTTGGAGAGACGGTAACCATGAGAAATGGAGAGCGATTTTGATGAATATTACGGTAATGCCTATCGTATATATGGAGTTCCAAGACGAATAATTATTCCGAGGAATCTTATGCATAGTTGATCGTAATGATGAACATTGAATGTCTCACTACATCGTATTTATTCTTGGCATGTTGAATGCAAGGACAGTGGTGCACGCAATTATTTGACAAGATTAATCTAGATAAAGAAGCTGAATTTGAGATTAATGCGCCGTTCACCGAATAATGCGTACAGCAACTGGAAAATTTTTGTTACAAACGACGCGACGTCCGTACCTTGTTACAAACGATCGATCGTCCGTATATAAGGTTATGGACGACAAGGCGCTTATAAATTTGGTTACAAACGATTTGTCGTCCGCAACAAATATTACAAACGACAAATTGTTTTGCAATATTTGCTATGGACGATCGGTTGTTTATAACATTTGTTATAAACGACCAATCGTTCGCAAAAATATTACAAGCGATGTGGTGTTTGTAATATTTGTTACGGCCGATCGGTTGTTTATAACATTTGTTATAAACGACCGATCGTCCACAAAAATATTGCAAGCGATGTGGTGTTTGTAATATTTGCTTATGGACGATCGATTGTTTATAACAAAGGTTTGATGAAGCTTTGGGGAAGCGTGCTCTTTTGGTGATCTTACGAGGGCAAGACTCGACTCTTGGGGAACGGTCTCGGTGACCTTTTGAGTAACACAATTCTCCGTGGCCGCAGCTGATTTCATCTCTTTCCTTTTCTGTAATTCTTCCGTGCCTGGTGTTAACACTGTAATGACCTCAGACCCATGGTCATTTGAACAACTTCGGTCGTTGGGTGACTATAATCACGCTTTTTAGCTTGTAATTTTGCATGACAAGGTCCTGAACAGCGAGGTGTTTAGTGTTCACTGAAGTTTGAAAACAGCCTTACCCGATGAAGCCGAATCGAAAGCCGGGTGGGGGTAACATCCGAAGGATGGTAACGCGTCACTCCACCTTGGAATGACGACGAGCACCCAACTAAGGTTACATTTTCTGCACAGCATGAGAACTCTCGCCCAAATATTGTAGGTAGAATCCTATACAATAGTAAAAACATCAAAAGGGCACAAGCTCGAATTTTCGGGAAGCTTCAACGTTGGCCCCTTTTTGTTAGTTGATTAATAATTTTGCCTCAACCCCGTTTACAAACGACCACGTCCTTCTTCCAGTTTTATTCATTCCGCGTAGATCTCTGGCGATCGCTCTGTCAATCCTGAAGCCACGGGCGCATCACCGTTTCATGGGAAACCTCGTCGGTTCTCCGTTGACTAAAGCCACAATTAAATAAATTATCCTCCCACCAGTGGCACCTTTGAAAAATAGTAAATTAAGAAAGAGGGCTGTCTGTGGTCCTATAGTGTGCCGACTTGCCCGCCCGGACCACATAAGGCCTTCAGCTTATTTTTAAAAGATCTCGAGGCTCCCTACCGTGGTTGCACGACGTGAGAGTACCCGTTTTGAGTTAACATTGACCTACTACAAATTTGTTGTAAAAAACTCATACGGGCTAAGGTAAAAACAAAATCAACTAAGCTCCGCGCTAGTCGGTGTGAGGTTTTATTTATAGTTAGGTATAAATGCACTTCAGGCGCTTAAAATAAATATAATTTTATTAGTTTTTTTATCATATTTAGAGAACGATGACGAGTAGGCGGCCCGAGGTGGGATCAGGTCTATACTCTGACACGTCACCTACTAGAGAAAACACAAATTTTGTTATATATCCAATAGGTGGCCTGTTAGAGACTGTTTTAGGTGTGAAATATAAAAAATTTTCGTATCCCAAGTGAGTTATAAGGATCCTGTGCAGATCGATAGGAGTGGGCTGCTCCGATTTTGGTTGAAATTGGTAGTTTAACACCCCATGGATGTGTGAAGTCCAAAAAATCGGGGGTTTTTGGTAATTTTGATTGTCCTTTGAGGGTTAGGAAAAGGAGTGCTTAAACGCCGAAATGGGTGTCCCTAAGTATTTACGGGTGAGCGCTGGGTTGTCCCAACAACGTGATTTTGAAGCCTTCATGGCTCTAAAGAGAATTTGTAATCCCCAGTTTATCTTAATTGCAGGAAAATCCTAAAATTTACGAATTAAAATTGCCCCAAATAAAAATTCCTATTGAATTTATCGACTTCCCTTCAACCTTTTAGTTTCAATTACATTTTCAATAGTATGAAATTCCTAATTCGACAAATTACATTTTTTATTGCGGCGTGCCAGGGCTAAGTCGCTACATAAATCTCGGCCAGAGGTTTACAAAATTTCTGCACGATGCCCCGGACTCGTCCTAGCACATATTACACACCACTATTATTGAAAATTAAGCACATTATAGTTTGCAGGCATGCGCACCGGAATTAGCCTTAGGGCACCGAAATCGCGATATCACCAGAACCGTGAAAAGAGTGTTCTAACTATTGTCCTGGGCTCATCCAAGTGCGCATCTGTCTACTGTGTGTCGCATCTGTAGCATTCTGCAACGCAATATACGCAATTACATTTCATAATATCATAATCTTAGTTTTGTAAAAGCTCTAGTATGTTGCGAAAATCATCCTGCGCACCTCGTGCGGGTGGAGCATGATTATACTGATACATTACACAAATACAATGTTATTTTATTGCTAAAAAGAAACCACACCCAGATCAATACAGAAATCACGCTCCACCAGTATTCGGCCGTCCATCAGGTTAAGATTTGTCCCCTTTTTCTTACTCCCTTTTTAACACCCCAGAATTTGATAAAAACTCGGGCTGTTACAAAAGTAATTCACACATCAGGAAGTAAATATAGCGAAACATGGACCTGGGATACAGAGGATTGTTGATCATATATTTTCGAAAGTAGGCTTGTACTTCTTGTTTGTCAAACATGACCAAGAATATTATTGCCAAGGAATTTATAATGCAAAGGAGTACAAGAACACTTAATACCGGAGGGCTATGATATCACACACCTAATACATTTATATTTTCCGTTGCGCAAACATGTATAGTTAAAGCCCTGCAGCTTTATTTTAAGCGCATGATTTGTATATTTGTTTAATGGGGCAAAAGAAACATTTTAATACCAAAATTAGCCATATTTTTGGGTCGACATTAACTATGAAATAAGCTGACCAATTAACTTAAAATTGTGCAGCAGTGAATACACATAGTAAGGCGCTCTCACAGAAAAGGACAAAACGTCTTGTTTGTTCACTGTATAAATCCCATTATATTTCCCGATGGTATTGATATATATTGTTCTATTTATGTACGCTGTTCTATTATTTACGATGGACGTTCTATAAATGTTCTATAAATCTTTGTATCTTAAAGTCCATATTCTGCTACAAGTTTGTCGTCCCTAGCCAAGCTGACATTTAACTATATGCGCTTAGCTAAAAAACTACACATGGTGGGGGGCGCTGGGCGGCAGCTCTGGGACTTATTTTTGGCTTAGTATAATGCTACTATAAGGACTTTAGCTTAGGTTAAAGCTTATAGACTTTATATATTGAGGACTGTTCAACCTGAATATAGCTTACGCCCCTGTGCTTGATATTGCTTTCATAGATCACGCGACCGTATTTTACTTTACACGAACGCTGTTGCGGTTTACCAAAGAAATAAATAACATGTAGATTTTCGCTAACCATTACACTCATTAATCCTTGTATGCCTACTAGGACTAACTGAACCTAACGCATCTTGTAAGTCGTTGTGGTTACTGAGTATGTCGTATGCTGTATGCCTGTATGTGCGTTGTGGCTCACTCGCGTTGTAAGGTTCTTCAGGGAACCGAGCAGCAATTCCCATGGTAAGTGATGTGCGTGCGCAATTTTCACAGAGTTTGATCTCTGGCGACGACTTGAGTTAGTCAAACATTGCATGATACACAAATTCGTGCATGAAAAGCTTAATTATAAATTAACCTATCGCATAATTAATTAAAAATTAGGCTGTAGCATAATTAATAAAAAATTAGCCTATAACAAAACTAAATGACCACATCGATTCATGTAACAATGATTATCATTAGACCATCACTGAGAGGGAATACTGGATGAAACCAACATTCGAAAACAGGTTCGCTATTTTCAACATTTTAAATATGAGCTGTTTGAACGATGTATCTCTTGATGCATTGTTACTCTGCAGCGCACATGTTATAAAAATTATTAATATTTCTTCGTTATTCTTTGGTTTACTTACAAAAACAAAATATATAATCTACAAAAATATTTATATTACGAAAAAATAAAGAACCATTACGTTTGTTTCTCCGGTATTGCTTTACATATTAAATATTTTATCTGAAATTAAAGTATACACCCAAAACAATGCATATATCCGAATCTTTCCCAAATCTCTATAGCGTAAAAACACGAATCAAGTGTGTGTTCAGATTCTGGCTAAATTTGATAAGGTCTAAGAGACGCTCCTTTACGAGCAAAGTTTATAAGAATGGGTCCATTTATTGAAGAGCCGCCAACGCGTCCGCGTGAATTCTTGTGTAAACATATTGTAAATCTCGAAAATTTATTCGTAGTTTTTTCAAGCTAAAAATCCTAGCGAATGGCCATATAAATATCTTACTATACAGTATTTTAAGAGAAGCCGCAGATATGACGCGAGTATAAACACTATTACTTAAACACAAGAATGTAGCATTCTGGTTATAAAATTTGTGTGCATATAAAACAAAGGTTCACAGAAAGATACGCCACCAAAATTTGTGCGACACACGCCTACGTGTCCGTAAGTTTGCTATAACGATGAACCGCTACGAACAGTCCGTTAATCGTTACAAACGATCGGTCCTCCATACACCAATATCATGAACGA